>JAXQQM020072559.1:0-86146 GCA_034641835.2 Pinus albicaulis
CGAATTCATTGCGGAGGTTTCTAAAATTTTATAATTTTCTGGGAGTCATGAGAGGTGATTATTGACAGTGCGGTCACTTGTATTCAACCACTTCCACATCTAGATTTACTATTTTACCTTCGACCCCTATGGGTAAATCCTGCAAAATACCAAAAGGTTGAAAACCTCGACCATCAAAAGCCTTTAGAATTGTCGGAGATTGGTTAAGTGTGGGAGAACCAAGCGATTTCCAACACTGAATCGACATAATCACGTTGAAGCTCCCTCATCAATCACAGTCCGAAATATTGGTCTGTTTTTTACTAACACTGGAATCTAGAAAGCCATTTGGTGAGGTAGGCGAGGTGTACTATTTTCTAAATCGAAGATTATAAGGTTAGAATCCTGAACATCGACAGCTCCTATGGCAGACAATAATAATTTACGTTGTGCTGGACACGATTGCAGCACTTCCAAAGCCGACATTGCTGAAGGAGAAACGGCTAAGTCTTCAACAATGTTGTAATTCTGAGCAGCTCTCGCATGTGGATTGAAAGCTGATTTACGAAGAACACCTTTAGCAGGCAGTTTGATTATTAAGTCTGGATTTTGTTTCTCGATTAGTAGCGGACCAGAAACAGGAGGAGGTGTAGTTGATGTGTTTGTATTAGAAGATTATGCTTCTTTACCATCAACAGGATTCTTAGAACCGTAATCTTGCGATCGCGTCGCAACCCTTACATGAGACATCATCATAATAGGCTCTTCTAAAGTAGTCGAGGAAGAACCAATCATCTTACTATCTTGAATTGGAAAAGGATCCTTCAAGACAACAAGTTGTTGTGATCCTTTAACGAATTTCGTAACTTCGGCTTGATATGGACATTCTTTCATGAAATGATCTTGTTCACAAATGAAACAAGGATAGCGAGGTTTACGTTTTTCGTCATTGGATTCAGTTTTCTCTTTCAAATTATTTTTGTTTTTATTCTTCCCTTTATTTTTACCACTGGATTTCGATTTGGTCATAGATGTCTCTACGACGTGAATATCGGTAGAAACTTCGGGGGAAGATTCTCATTTTGGGGAATCAGGTAAAGTAATAATAGGAGAAGAATTCTTTGAAGATTTCTTCTTGCTTTTAGAATTGATTGTACCAATCATACCATCAGCAGCATGAGACCCTGAAGGAGCTGCAGCTATTTGACCTTGCTTTGGACGATCGGGAATTTTCTCATGTAAAGTACCTGACTGTGTATATATGAGATCAAGGTACTGAGCTTGGGAAATTAATTGCTCTTCAGTAACAACACCAGCCTTAGCTACATCTTCAGTGATCTTGGGTAGCAATGATTTAACAAACCATTCTGCCAAAATTTGATCCGGAATATAAACTTTCACCAAACGCCTCCTACGTCGCCATTCATGAATATGATCAGAAATATACGTGGATGTAGATTGTTTTAGCGAAGTTAATAATTCCGTGCCATTGTCGTATCTGACAGGCAACTGAAAATGAGTCAAGAAAGCAGTTGCTAACTGACTAAAATTATGAAACGAGCCTCGTGGCAACTCAATGTACCATTTGGCTGCAAGACCTATAAGGGTTGTCTGAAAAAGACGTAGACAGATCGAATCATCAATAATTGAATTAGATGCACACCAAAGGTGATAAGTCATAACATGATTCGATGGATCCTCTCCTGACTTACCTTCGAATTTTGGTATATCACTGGGCAACTTATGAGGCATTGGCGGCCAGTTCAGATAATAAAAAATGGGATCATTTGTAAGGCGCGTCAAATCAGGTAAGTCCAAAGTTTTGATAAACAGTAATTGACGGTTAGGGTCGCGAAAACCTTGAGAAGCCAAAACAGATCCAGGAGGCGGATACCCAGGATAACTAGGAATCGGATTTGCATTAGGTATTGTGTAACCTCCCGGAAAACTAGGATGAACCAGACCATATTGAGGTTGTTGATAAGTATAACCAGGGTACGGTTGATACTGATAGTTTGGATTCTGTACATAGGGACCGAATTGCGGCTGTCCCTGGTACGGTTGATACGTAAATTGAGGTTGACTTGTAACAACTGTACTTGTACCAGCTTGTCCTGCAGGCATCTGAACTGTAGTCTGAATGGAAGGTCCTGACTGAGGTACAGAGACTTGAGGGATTTGCACGGATACAGGGATAGAAGAAGTCAATGCTACAGATACTCCAGAAACAGGTGTGACAGGTTGAACAGACGTTGCAGTAGTTACAGCAGTTTGAGGCGGAGTCTGGGGTGCACTAGGCCCATACTGCTGAACTGAACTAGGTGTAGGAGTTTGAATAGCTGGCTGAACAGGTTGCTGGGTTGGACCAGAAACCAAAGGTTGTGCAGGTTGATAAGGCAATTGCACATTAGGCTACAAAGGCTGTTGATATTGGGACAGATCCTACACCATAGTTCCGGGGTATTGTCCCATAGAAGGTTGAACATAGGGTTGATTAGTAAGTGGTAAATTTCCGTCTCCTTGAATAGATGGTTGACCAGAAGGCTGTTGGAAACCTTGAATTGGGTACTGACCTTGAGGTTGATAACCCTGAGGCGCGTACTGAGGCTGGGGTTGATAAGGACCCTGAGGAGCATATTGTGCTTGGGGTTGACCTTGAGGAATGTACTATCCTTGAGGTTGATAACCCTGAGGTATGTACTGTCCTTGGGGTTGTCCCCCAAAATAATATGATTCCACGGTTTGTCCTGGGAAAAAGCTACCTTGAGGTTGTGCCCCGGGTGGAAACTGACTACCTTGAGGTTGCCCCCCAGGCGGTAATTGAATACCCTAAGGTTGCCCCCCAGGTGGTAACTGAGTTCCCTGAGGTTTCCCCCCAGAAGGAAACTGACTGCCTTGAGTTTGAGGATTTGGAATATTACCAGACATCATAAAAATTTGCTCTACGTTCGACGTTTCAATTTTAAGTCTATCAAGACCAGATGATAACACATTTTCGATGGGTTGAGGAGTTGCTCCCGAGAAAGTACCAGACAAAGACTGATATCCTGAAGGAACAGAAGGACCACCATGTAAAAATGATTCCAGCGTTTGAGAAAACATGGATGACTCTCCGGCCATAAAAGATGACGGATAATAACCTCTGGGTGTAGGATGAAAAGGAATTCGAAGTGGATAAAAAGCAAGACCTGGATTCTCTAAAAATTTCGTTAAAGAGAGATACCAAGGATTAGTTCAAATGGGGTTGTAGAAAATAGATTCACGCTCCCTAAGATTTAACGATTGAGGGGAGTCGGGAAGAGATATGTCTTCGTCTGGATTAGTAAGTTCTTCAATAGAAATAAGTCCAGAGGGAAGATTGTCTGTAATGATATTTCTTACCCTAGGTGAACCTGGATCACTAGAAGTTGGTGTAACAAATCCTGAGGATGTTTCTAACACAGAAGATTCAGTTTCAGGTTCAGAGATTTCAGGTTCGTCAGATAATTCACCAGAAGGAGAAATACTTTCAGTAACTTCAGAAACTGAAATTGGTTCTTGAATGTATTATGTTGTCAGTATTTGATGATCAGGATGTATAACTATAGCTGAACTTCCAATTTCTGTCGATATAATTCTACTATTACTGGTTGCTACCAGAGCACGAAGCCCTTCAAGTTGACTTGGTGAATATTCAGGGGGTTTCCCTTGTATTCTCCGGGATTGTCTCGGCAATTCCGCCACGATTAAAAATTATCTAATCACACGCAAACAAAGAAAAATTTCAATGAAAACACCTAAAGTCTCTAAGAAACAAACAATTGAATCATACGCTTAAAAAATCTAGGAGTTCAAACCACACACAAAAAGTAACTTTCCGTACTAAAAACACTAGTTGGTGATGAAATCCAACTTAGTAGAATTTTAACACGAAAAGGGCGGTTGGAACAGTTACCCCGACAACCTGCTTAATGAAACAGACCGGTGCAAGTTTCTCCACTATACCATCACGAGTGAAGATAACCCTCAGGAGAGTCCAAGTGAGTCTAGCCGACGTCTGTTCCAGGTACAGTGGGATCTTCCCTCCACCGTCACCTTAGGAAAGAATCCTAAACATTATGGCCACTAAGGTTACCAACAGAAACAAATATATCTGGGGGAACAGTCTACGATCCGACACACATGCAAGGGCAGAGTAACAAAGCTCAATCCCCTTGAAGGCTCCTTGAAATAATCCAAGGTTTACCGACAAGTGACCCCAGGCTCCTCGACAATGGTCTATCCGAGGTTTACCGTTGTTAATACGTGTATATCTTATATCGTTCCCAATGAGGAAGGATTGATTACCTCACTGGTTCAGATATGATCTCGTGCTTAACTCCTTTAGGAGGAGCTTCCCAGAGCATAGATGCAACAATTGGAATTTCTTCCTACCACAAGATTTGTCTACTTGTTTGTTTTAGCTATCTTGGAGAGTTAATTACTCCCTACTCCAAGATACTAGCCTAAGCTATGTTGGTGATAAGAGCCCTAGAAATAAAAATATTACTAGATAAATTTTAATTAAGCGTTACTTTTAGGAGCTGTGTCTTAAGTCAATGGGTGTGGAAATGAAACTTTGGATGATGTGAAGACTCGACTTCCAAAAAACACTAAAATTCACCTAAGATGATTATTCAAATTTTTTTCTTTCAATGAACTTGCTATCTAAAGAAATGTTGGGAAAAATACTGAGAGGGGGGGGTGAATCAGTATTTAGGGCAAACTAAAACTTTTTACTTTTCATGCTCTAAAACCCATACGCTACTTTGCTGAAGCCAACTAGCGTATACACGCGGATATCCTTCATAAAACTCGCGTATACACAGAGATCTAATTATGCCATTAGTTCTTCACTTATATCATTCCATCATTCATTCATTAGATGTTCTATAAACGGTAAACATGTGCAGTAAGAACAGAATAAACCATCACACAAAGCATCACACATGAACACCAGGATTTTTAGGTGGAAACCCAAGTCGGGAGAAAACCACCGCTGCAGTTGCTCAGCCTTTAATATTTTATTATAGAGAAAACATCTTACAACATATGTGCTGGCGCAGACTTGACCAGCACGCAGGCACCCACCTGCGCTCGTTTACCAGCCTCTCCTGGAAGGGAGCTACGACCCCCCGACTCGTTTACTAGCCTCTCCTGGAAGGGAGCTACGACCCCCCGATCTCATTTACCAGCCTCACCTGGAAGGGAGCTACGCCCCACGATCTCGTTTACCCGCCCTCACCTGGAAGGGAGCACGACCCCCCGATCTCGTTTACAAGCCTCACCTGGAAGGGAGCTACGACCCCCTGACTGAAGGCTACAACCCTCAGCACCTCTATGGACCACGTTTCATCAATTTTCACACTGGATCCAAAGCTTCCTTTAGGACACCACTTGCATGCCACATTTCATCATATTTCTAGACTGGACCCACTCCATACTTTTAAGCACAGTCATACATCACCAACAGATACTTATCAACACAGATCAGATAGCAGAAACACAGCAGAACAGATCAGACATTTCAGTCCACAGACTTCAGCAAACCCTAGTTTGCATACGCGCTTTCCTTTCACTGATGTCGCGTATATACGCGCTTCCGTTCACATAAACCAGCGTATACTTTTGTACACATTACAGAGCTCATTTCATTGCGCATACGCACTTTCTCTTCAGCGAAGCCGCGTATATACGCGCTTCCTCTGCGGCAAACTAGCGTATAGATATTCAACCATTATAGAGCAGCATACTTCTTCAGATCAGATATTCAGTTCAGATTTACCCTTTTTACTTCAGACAGATGTTCGCCTCATCTCAGATCTAAGCCTTCCATAAACAGATCTAGCAGATACAAATACATTTCGGATATAGATTCCCTTCTTCATCATTTCATTATTGGTGCATCATACATTCAGATTTATCTTCAAGTGTAACCCTTTCCATTCAAATCTACTTCAGAGAGAAGTATTCATTCAAGCTCAGACATCTTGCACCCACACTCATGATTTGCACGATGAATTTCTTCTCCTTATATAGGTTTACCCTTTTTCAATACCATGAGCCAAAACCACATTACTTCCGATGGTATTCCTGGACGGGGTCATTTAGACGAATCATTACCCAATACAATGGGTCAATACCATGGTGGTTACCCCTGGTTTTTCACTTTATGAGCGCTTTTGCCCATACGCGACTTGGCACGTTGTTTCCCGCGTGCATACGCGACTTCTCCTAGACAGATCCGCGTATGCCTTGAGACATACTCTTTTTCATCATAGATCTAGCACATACTGAATTCCTTTCTTCATTGCCTTCTGTACTCACTGTAGATACATCAGATTTAGTTCATCAAGACATATTCTATCAAGCACAACTTCATCAAGTAAGTTGTCATCATCTTCATCAAGTGGGTTGCCATTCAAGGACAACACTTAGCATCATATTGCTAACAGACATCATTTCATATCAGATTTACATCATTTACCAAGTCCATCAGGTCAAGACAAACTTCATCAGGTGGTTTTCCATCAAGGACAACACATGTCAACTGTCTCATGTCTTCATCTTCATTCAGTGGGTTGCCATCAAGGACAACACTCTTCATCATATTGCCAACAATCTCCCCCTTTGGACTTGATGGAAACCACGATGGTGTTTGATCACCACAACAGATAGGTACATTAAGAATACAATGACACCATGTCACTCTCCCCATTCTTTGACACCATTATCTTCATTCAAACACCATGTCACTCTCCCCCTTTGACATCAAGGGCAAAGGGCGGATCAAAAACAACACACTCTCCCCCTTTTCTCCTCATGTAGAAGAAGCATTCTGCAGATCTGATATATACTGAAATAACCAAGCTCCCCCTGAGTTTATGCTGAATCTTCAAACATATTTTCCAATGAAGTACATGACTCTATGACTTTCCTATCACCAATGACTCATACTTACATCAAAGATCCATCCAAGTGGATTTACATATGAGACTCAACTACCCAACCAAGTGGGTTTACACATCTTAACTCAACTACCCAACCAAGTGGGTTTACAAATTTGACTCAGCTACCCAACCAAGTGGGTTTACAAAATTTGTCAAGTCCTTACATGACTGAATATTACAATTTTACATCATGGGTCTCAACAAGACCTTTTCATCAAATTACAAAAATGACCATTTAAGACCAACACCAGAAAGTCCTCAAGAAAGAGAACATATTTCAGAACCATCATAATGCCAACAATGCATTATACTCAGCAAAGCTAATGCTCCCCCTGAATCTGTGCATCCAAGCATCCTTTCCATATGACTAAGGCTCCCCCTTAGTTTGTGCATCCTGAACACTTTCACCAACAAATCATCAAGGCATATTTATCAAAACATCAGAGATCGAAACAATATTATAAGAACTGGAACACCACCAGAGATATCAAACAGTATCAGAGACATCAAACAGCACTGCAGCTGTGCTGAAGAGAGCTGACTCCAAGCAAAATTTGTCAGCAATCAGACATACGCGGTTTTCTGTGCATGAACTCGCGTATATACGCGACTGTGTTTCAGGAAACCCGCGTATCCAATGCCATCTTCTAAATTTTAACCAGATCTGATCCTCTGTGAGAAAAAGACAGTGTTCAGCTTCTTTTGAATGCTTCCCTGGACTACAGATAGATAGAATAGTGTAGTTGTGTCTTCAAGCGTCATCCAATGGTTGTAGCATAAGCACATTAGTAACCAAGCCTTCATATTCTTTGCAGCATCAATACAATCTTTCCAAGAGAGATTATCATACCAGAACAACATCTTCAAATATGTGTCAATCATCCATGTGGTCCAATATCACCATGATCTTTAAGATTTAACATGAAGTAACATATGTAGGGAAAATATCTCAACCATAGTAACAAACTCTGCATGATCTATTCTTATTTCTGAATCAAACGACTTCCAACTCATCCATGTGTGAGCACAAAAGATACTTTTCAGCAAACAGGGCTCAAAATCTCATCGTAATAAATCATGTACCAAGTCATCATCATTTAAGCATGAGTATCACAATAACCAAAGAATAAGCAGTCATAGTGCCAACAATGCAATCATTAGTATTCAACCTGCTGCTCCCCCTGAACCAGTGCTCCTTCTTAACTTGTGCAACCTGAATACGTTCATCAGCAAGTCATCAACAACAATCTCTGCATGGGCTACCCTTATCTCCGAATTATAGGACTTTCATCTCAACAATGAATACTCTTCATCAACAAGCAAACATGACTCATCCACAATCTTCAACACAAGAAACCATGTATCGTTTCCTCATTATTTAGAACTGAGAAACTAAGCTGAAATTGAGTCAATAATACGGTTATTAACAGTCAGACTGATGCTCCCCCTGAACCTCTGCTCCAGATCTTCAGCTATCATATAAATTCTCTTATCATCAATGCATACGCGACTGTGTCTGCTGGAACTCGCGTGTATACGCGACTTTTGTTAATATAACCCGCGTATGGAAAGTGAAGCATAGAAATTTTTCACATTCCTTCATCTCCTCCTGAACTTGTACTTCCTGTACCTGTCTTCTTCATATCAGATGCTCTGTCAGAAATACATATAACCAGAATAATCAAATCAATCATGAGAGTCATCATACATTGCTCCCCCTGTGACGATACATTACTCAATCTCATAATGTATCCCACATCATTCCTGCAGTCAATAAGAAAAGTCAGCTTCAGAAGCGGATGACTGCAGTAGGGTCAGAATTCCCTACGTTTCTGATTGGTCCTCCATCCTTTTCCAGATTTGTTTGAACTTTCTATTTGTGTGCTGAAAATTGTCCACTTTCTCAGATTTGTTCAACCTGCATTCCTTTTCTACATGTCCATACTTGTTACAAGAATAACATCTCATATGTCCAGAAAAATAAGCATAAGAATCATAATGAGTATTTCTAATCTTCCTCCTTTTGCAATCAGCTGCTTTATGTCCATACATGTTACATGAAAAACAATATCCCTTGAAGCTACTAGAGTACCTTTCTGAGTAGAACCTGTTTGTTTGTGGCTGAATTCTTCTGCTTCTGCAATTTGCTGCAACATGCCCATAATTATGACATTTAAAACATTCAACGTTCTTGAATGAGTTCCTTTGAGAATTCATGATTGTTGGTCGATATTTTGTCTCTTTCAACACTTCGGGTTTTGCATTGACTTCATCTGAATTTTTAGCACTTCCTTGTGAGCTAGATTCTCCTTTAATAGTTTCATGGAAACCAAGACCAAGTTTGATAGCAGGAGACCTTTGATTACTCAGAATATTGTCCAAAATATTAGTACTATCTTGAAACCTCAAAAGTTTAACCTTTTCTTCTAATTCACCTTTGAGAATGTTTACCTCAACCTCCAAGGCTTGACATTGCTTCGTCATGCTTTCTTCTTTCCTTCTTCCATCTTCTACTTGATCATTCAGATTTAGAATCTCTTCTTTCAACCCATTTCCTTGTTCTTCACAAGTTTGCAAGAGTTCTTCATTCTTCTTCTTCGATGCTCCAAGATTTACTTTCAGAGATATGATTTCTTCTTCAAGTCCTGCATTCTTCTTATTTGTTTTATTCAGATCTTCTTTGAGGGCAATGATTTCTGCTTCAAGTTCTTCATTCTTCTTATTTGATTTTTCCAGATCTGTTTTTAGAGAAATGTTTTCTGCTTCAAGTCGTGCAATCTTCTTCTTTGATATTTTCGGATCTTCCCTAAGAGAGATGATTTCAGCTTCAAGTCTTTCATTCTTCTCATTTGATTTTTCCAGATCTGCTTTAAGTCCTTTACTTCGATTGGATACATCATCGAACATCCTTTTCAGTCTAAAGATCAAATCTTTGGAGGCAGATTCCTTCTCATTGAATATTCTTTGTTGATCTTTGATAACTTCTTTTAAGTCCACAACATTACTTTCACTATCTACACCATTGCTTGCACAAAGAAGATTACAAGGACCCCAATCACTATCTGATTCATCTTCGTCAATTTCTGCTATACATGTTTTCTGAGAGATCTCCTTACTTTGAGTAGCCTTCTTCTTTTGCTTCTTTGCCATGAGCACTTGTAGAGCTTGGTCAGAATCTTCTTCATCTTTAATCTTGACAGCTTCTTCTAGATCCATACTGTCACTTTCACTATCATAACCTTTGCATATACAGGTAAGTGAAATACAAGAACAACGATCAATACCTGTTTCATCTCCTTCAATTTCTGCTATACATGATTTCTGAGGCATCTTCTTTCCTTGAGTAACCTTCTTCTTTTGCTTCTTTCCCATTGCGACGGATCTCCTTCAAGCGATCAAGCTTCTGCAGACGGACCTCGCTCCGATACCAATTGTTGGGAAAAATACTGAGAGGGGGGGGTGAATCAGTATTTAGGGCAAACTAAAACTTTTTACTTTTTCATGCTATAAAACCCATACGCTATTTTGATGAAGCCAACTAGCGTATACACGCGGATATCCTTCATAAAACTCGCGTATACACAGAGATCTAATTATGCCTTTAATTCTTCACTTATATCATTCCATCATTCATTCATTAGATGTTCTATAAACAGTAAACATGTGCAGTAAGAACAGAATAAACCATCACACAAAGCATCACACATGAACACCAGGATTTTTAGGTGGAAACCCAAGTCGGAAGAAAACCACCGCTGCAGTTGCTCAGCCTTCAATATTTTATTATAGAGAAAACATCTTACAACATATGTGCTGGCGCAGACTTGACCAGCACGCAGGCACCCACCTGCGCTCGTTTACCAGCCTCTCCTGGAAGGGAGCTCCAACCCCCTGACTCGTTTACCAGCCTCTCCTGGAAGGGAGCTACGACCCCACGATCTCGTTTACCAGCCTCACCTGGAAGGGAGCTACGACCCACGATCTCGTTTACAGCCTCACACCTGGAAGGGAGCTACAACCCCACGATCTCGTTTACCGGCCCTCACGGAAGGGAGCTACAACCCCCAGGCGAAGGCTACAACCCTCGACACCTCTATGGACCACGTTTCATCAATTTTCACAACGGATCCAAAGCATCCTTTAGGACACCACTTGCAGGCCACGTTTCATCATATTTTCAGACTGGACCCACTCCATACTTTTAAGCACATTCAACCATGAAACAGATACATATAACTCACTAACAGATATCAGTAAACCAGCAGAATAGATCAGACATTTCTTACCACGGACTTCAGCAAACCCTAGTTTGCATACGCGCTTTCCTTTCTCTGATGTCGCGTATATACACGCTTCTGTTCACATAAACCAGCGTATACCTCTGTACATATTATAGAGCTCATTTCATTGCACATACGCGCTTTCTCTTCAGCAAAGCCGCGTATATAGGCGCTTCCTCTGCGGCGAACTAGCGTATAGATCTTCAACCATTATAGAGTAGCATACTTCTTCAGATCAGATATTCAGTTCAGATTTACCCTTTTACTTCAGACAGATGTTCGCCTCATCTCAGATCTAAGCCTTCCATAAACAGATCTAGCAGATACAAAATACATTCCAGATCTAGATTCCCTTCTTCATCATTTCTTTATTGGGGCATCATAGATTCAGATCTATCATCAAACCTTTACCCTTTCCATACATATATACTTCACAGAGAAGTATTCATTCAAGCTCAGACATCTTGCACCCACACTCATGATTTGCACAATGAATTTCTTCTCTTTATATAGGTTTACCCTTTTTCAATACCATGAGCCAAAACCACATTACTTCCGATGGTATTCCTGGACGGGGTCATTTAGATGAATCATTACCCAATAAAATGGGTCAATACCATGGTGGTTACCCCTGGTTTTGCACTTTATGAGCGCTTTTGCCCATACGCGACTTGGCACGTACTTTACCGCGTGCATACGCGACTTCTCCTAGGAAAATCCGCGTATGCCTTGAGACATACTCTTTTCATCATAGATCTAGCACATATTGAATTCCTTTCTTCATTACCTTCTGTACTCTTTGTAGATACATCAGATTTTCATCTTTAAACAGGTTCATCAAGACATATTCTATCAAGCACAACTTCATCAAGTAAGTTGCCATCATCTTCATCAGGTGGGTTGCCATTCAAGAACAACTCTCTACATCATATTGTCAACAAACATCATATCACATCAGATTTACATCATTTACCAAGTCCATCGAGTCAAGAATAACTTCATCAGGTGGATTGCCATCAAGGACAACACATGTCAACAGTCGCATGTCTTCATCTCCATTCAGTGGGTTTCCATCAAGGACAACACTCTGCATCATATTGCCTTGAAAGAGTTGGAGAATGAAATTCTTTTAATAAACAATTCCTTCTTTAAACATGAAGAATGATTGAAAGAAAATATTTTGTCTTTTCAATGATGATATATATCAAGCTCATAACAAAATCCTTTTTCTTTCGAAACTTGAAGCTACAAAACAATTTTCCTCCGAAAGAAAGCTATAAAAATTAAAAACTACTCAAAACTACAAAATCTAATCTTGAGAAATATAATTTTAAACAATCTAAATTGAGTAAAAGCTTTAAGATTTTTTGAAGAATGTTTTCCTTAGTTGTTCAGCAAACTAAGAGTCTATTTGTTTAGAATAACAAACAGATCAAAAACACTCAAAATATGTTTTTTTATAAAAATGAAATTCAAAACTTTCAACCAAGTTTTTCGAAGATTCGCAAAGAAACAAAAAGCTCTATTTCTCAATAAAGGATGTTTTCACAATCAGGTCGGATTCAAAAAGACAAAAAGAGATCAATGTAATCTTAGATACTCCAAACTGTCAAAGCTTCGAATCACTACAAAGACCAAGCGAAAAAAACAATCCAAAATGCAAAATCTTCTAGAAAATCATCAAAACATCAATATTGTTGGAGTTCATTCACAAAAAATTCTTGACAGAAACAATAATCAATATGGGCAGAAACCAAAGAGCTAAATCCAAATAAAAATAAACTAGAGAAAGAAATCTAGAAGTTTTCTAAAAATTTTACAGGGTCCGCAGGCAACCAGTATTGACAAGTGCGGTCCGTCTTGTATTCAACGGAATCCACATCTGAGTTACCTATTTCAATGACCCCTATGGGTAAATCCTGCAAAATACCAAAAGGTTGAAAACCTTGACCATCAAAAGCCTTTAGAATTTTCGGGGATTGGTTAAGTGTAGGAGATCCAAGTGATTTCCAACACTGAATTGACATAATACACGTTGAAGCTCCCTCATCAATCACAGTCCGAAAGATTGGTCTGTTTTTTACTAACACTGGAATCTGGAAAGCCATTTGGTGAGGAAGACGTGGTGTACTATTTTCTAAATTGAAGATTATAAGGTTAGAATCCTGAACATCGACAGCTCCTATGGCAGACAATAATAATTTACGCTGTGCTGGACACGATTGCAGCACTTCCAAAGCTGACATTGCTGAAGGAGAAACAGCTACGTCTTCAACAATGTTGTAATTCTGAGCAGCTCTCGCATGTGGATTGAAAGCTGATTTACGAAGAACACCTTTAGCAGGCGGTTTGATTATTAAGTCTGGATTTTGTTTCTCGATCTGTAGTGGACCGGAAACAGGAGGAGTTGTAGTTGATGTATTTGCATTGGAAGACTCTGCTTCTTTACCATCAACAGGATTCTTAGAACCGTAATCTTGCGATCGCGTTGCAACCCTTACATGAGACATCATCATAATAGGCTCTTCTAAAGTAGTCGAGGAAGAACCAATCATTTTACTATCTTGAATTGGAAAAGGATCCTTCAAGACAGCAGGTTGTTGCGATCCTTTAACGAATTTCGTAACTTCAGCTCGATATGGACATTCTTTCGTGAAATGATCTTGTTCAAAAATAAAACAAGGATAGTGAGGTTTACATTTTTCATCATTGGAGTCAACTTTATCAGTTTTCTCTTTCGAATTATTTTTATTTTTATTCTTCCCTTTCTTTTTACCACCGAATTTCGATTTGGTCGTAGATGTCTCTACGACATGAATATCGGTAGAAACTTCGGGGAAAGATTCTCCTTTCAGGGAATCAGGTAAAGTGATAATAGGAGAAGAATTATTTGAAGATTTCTTCTTGCTTTTAGAATTGACTGTACCAATCATACCGTTAGCGGCATGAGACCTTGAAGGAGCTGCAGCTATTTGACCTTGCTTTGGAAGATCGGGAATTTTCTCATGTAAAGTACCTGACTGTGTATATACGAGTTCAAGGTACTGAGCTTGGGAAATTACTTGCTCTTCAGTAAAAACACCAGCCTTAGCTACATCTTCAGTGATCTTGGGTAACAATGATTTAACAAACCATTCTGCCAAAATTTGTTCCGGAATATAAACTTTCACCAAACGCCTCCTACGTCGCCATTCATGAATATGATCAGAAATATACGTGGACGTAGATTTTTTTAGCGAAGTTAATAATTCCGTGCCATTTTCGTATCTGACAGGCAACTGAAAATGAGTCAAGAAAGCAGTTGCTAACTGACTAAAGTTATGAAACGAGCCTCGTGGCAACTCAATGTACCATTTGGCTGCAAAACCTATGAGAGTTCTTTGGAAAAGACGTAAATGAATCGAATCATCAATGATTGAATTAGATGCACACCAAAGGTGATAAGTCATAACATGATTCGATGGATCCTCTCCTGACTTACCTTCGAATTTTGGTATATCACTGGGCAACTTATGAGGCATTGGCAGCCAGTTCTGATAATAAAAAATGGGATCATTTGTAAGGCGCGTCAAATCAGGTAAGTCCAAAGTTGCGATAAACGGTAATTGACGGTTAGGGTCGCGAAAACCTTGAGAAGCCCAAGCAGATCCAGGAGGTGGATACCCAGGATAACTAGGAATCGGATTTGCATTAGGTATTTTGTAACCTCCCAGAAAACCAAGATGAACCGGACCATACTGAGGTTGTTGATAAGTATAACCAGGGTACGGTTGATACTGATAGTTTGGATTCTGGACATAGGGACCGAATTGCGGCTGTCCCTGGTACGGTTGATACGTAAATTGAGGTTGACTTGTAACAACTGTACTTGTACCAGTTTGTCCTGTAGGTATCTGAACCGAAGTCTGAACTGAAGGTCCTGACTGAGGTACAGAGACTTGAGGGATTTGCACGGATACAGGGGTAGCCAAACTCGGGGCTACAAACATTCCAGAAACAGGTGTGACAGGTTGAATAGACGTTGCAGTAGTTGCAGCAGTTTGAGGCGGAGTCTGAGGTGTACTAGGCCCAGTCTGCTGAACCGAACTAGGTGCAAGAGTTTGAATAGCTGGCTGAACATGTTGCTGGGTTGAACCAGAAACCAATGGCTGGCCAGGTTGATAAGGTAACTACACATTAGGCTGCAAAGGCTGTTGATATTGGGATAGATCCCACACCATCATTCCAGGGTATTGTCCCGTAGAAGGTTGAACATAAGGACCATAACCTGGTTGAACGTAGGGTTGATAATTAAAAGGTAAATTTCCGGCTCCTTGAATAGATGGTTGACCAGAAGGCTATTGGTAACCTTGAATTGGGTACTGCCCTTGAGGTTGATAACCTTGAGGCGTGTACTGAGGCTGGGGTTGTTGAGGACCCTGAGGAGCATATTGAGTTTGGGGTTGTCCCTGAGGTATGTACTGTCCTGAAGGTTGATACCCTTGAGGTATGTACTGTCCTTGGGGTTTCCCCCCAAAATAATATGATTCCACAGTTTGTCCTGGGAAAAAGCTACCTTGAGGTTGTGCCCCGGGTGGTAACTGACTACCTTGAGGTTGCCCCCCAGGCGGTAACTGACTACCCTGAGGTTTCCCCCCAGGCGGTAACTGAGTTCCCTGAGGTTGTCCCCCAGAAGGAAACTAACTGCCTTGAGTTTGAGGATTTGGAATATTACGAGACATCATAAAAATTTGTTCTGCGTTCGACGTTTCAATTTTAAGTCCATCAAGACCAGATGATAACACGTTATCGATGGGTTGAGGAGTTGCTCCCGAGAAAGTACCAGAGAAAGACTGATATCCCGAAGGAACAGAAGGACCAACATGTAAAAATGATTCCGGCGTTTGAGAAAACATGGATGACTCTCCAGCCATAAAAGATGACGGATAATAACCTCTGGGTGTAGGATGAAATGGAATTCGAGGTGGATAAAAAGCAAGACCCAGATTCTCTAAAAAGTTTGTTAAAGAGAGATACCAAGGATCAGTTCGAATGGGGCTGTAGAAAATAGATTCACGCTCCCTAAGATTTATAGATTGAGGGGAGTCGGGAAGAGATATGTCTTCGTCTGGATTAGTAAGTTCTTCAATAGAAATAAGTCCAGAGGGAAGATTGTCAGTAATGATATTTCTTACCCTAGGTGAACCAGGATCGCTAGAAGTTGGTGTGATAAATCATGAGGATGTTTCCAACACAGAAGATTCAGTTTCAGGTTCAGAGATTTCAGGTTCGTCAGCTAATCCACCAGAAGAAGAAAAACTTCCAGTAACTTCAGAAATTGAAATCGGTTCTTGAATATATTCTATTGTAGGTATTTGATGATCAGGATGTATAACTATAGATTAACTTCCAATTTCCGTTGATCTAATTCTACTACTACTGGATGATACCAGAGCACGAAGCCCTTCAAGTTGACTTGGTGAATATTCAGGGGGTTTCCCTTGTATTCTCCAGGATTGTTTCGGCAATTCCGCCACGATTAAAAATTATCTAATCACACACAAACAAAGAAAAATTTCAATGAAAACACCTAACGTCTCTAAGAAACAAACAATTGAATCATACGCTTAAAAATCTAGGAGTTCAAACCACACACAAACAGTAACTTTCCCCACTAAAAACACTAGTTGGTGATGAAATCCAACTTAGTAGAGTTTTAACACGAAAAGGGCGGTTGGAACAGTTACCCCGACAACCTGCTTAATGAAACAGACCGGTGCAAGTTTCTCCACTATACCATCTCGAGTGAAGATAACCCTCCGGAGAGTCCAAGTGAGTCTAGCCGACGTCTGTTCCAGGTACAGTGGAATCTTCCCTCCACCGTCACCTTAGGAAAGAATCCTAAAGATTATGGCCACTAAGGTTACCAACTGAAACAAATATACCTGGGGGAACAGTCTACGATCCGACACACACGCAAGGGCAGAGTAAAAAAGCTCAATCCCCTTGAAGGCTCCTTGAAATAATCCAAGGTTTACCGACAAGTGACCCCAGGCTCCTCGACAATGGTCTATCCGAGGTTTGCAGTTGTTAATACATGTATATCTTCTATCATTCCCAATGAGGAAGGATTGATCACCCCACTGGTTCAGATATGATCTCGTGCTTGACTCCTTTAGGAGGAGCTTCCCAGAGCATAGATGCAACAATTGGAATTTCTTCCTACCGCAAGATTTGTCTACTTGTTTGTTTTAGCTATCTTGGAGAGTTAATTAATCCCTACTCCAAGATACTAGCCTAAGCTATGTTGGTGATAAGAGCCCTAGAAATAAAAGATTACTAGATGAATTTTAATTAAGCGTTACTTTTATGAGCTGTTTCTTAAGTCAATGGGTGTGGAAATGAAACTTTGGATGATG
The DNA here is from genome assembly GCA_034641835.2 of Pinus albicaulis. Lineage (NCBI taxonomy): Eukaryota > Viridiplantae > Streptophyta > Pinopsida > Pinales > Pinaceae > Pinus > Pinus albicaulis. Next base: position 17,626 of record JAXQQM020072559.1, read on the forward strand.
TGAAGACTCGATTTCCAAAAAACACTAAAATGCACCTAGAATGATAATCAATTCTTTTTCTTTCAATGAACTTCTATCTAAGAAAGAGTTGGAGAATGCAATTCTTTTAATAAAAAATTCCTTCTTTAAACATGAAGAATGATTGAAAGAAAATATTTTGTCTTTTCAATGATGATATATATCAAGCTCATAACAAAATCCTTTTTCTTTCGAAACTTGAAGCTACAAAACAATTTTCCTCCGAAAGAAAGCTATAAAAATTAAAAACTACTCAAAACTACAAAATCTAATCTTGAGAACTATGATTTTAAACAATCTAAATTGAGTAAAAGCTTTAAGATTTTTTTTTGAAGAATGTTTTCCTTAGTTGTTCAGCAAACTAAGAGTCTATTTGTTTAGAATAACAAACAGATCAAAAACACTCAAAATATGTTTTTTTTATAAAAATGAAATTCAAAACTTTCAACCAAGTTTTTCGAAGATTCGCAAAGAAACAAAAAGCTCTATTTCTCAATAAAGGATGTTCTCACAATCAGGTCGGATTCAAAAAGAAAAAAAGATATCAATGTAATCTTAGATACTTCAAACTGTCAAAACTTCGAATCACTACAAAGACCAACTGAAAAACAATCCAAAATGCAAAATCTTCTAGAAAATCATCAAAACATCAATACTGTTGGAGTTCATTCACAAAAAATTCTTGACAGAAACAATAATCAGTCTGGGCAGAAACCAAAGATCTAAATCCAAATAAAAATAAACTACAGAAAGAAATGCGGTTTTTCTAAGAATACATAAGTCCGCGAACCATTAGTATTGATAGGTGCGGTCCATACTTGTATTCAACCACTTCCACATCTAGATTTACTATTTTACCTTCGACCCCTATGGGTAAATCCTGCAAAATACCAAAAGGTTGAAAACCTCGACCATCAAAAGCCTTTAGAATTGTCGGAGATTGGTTAAGTGTAGGAGAACCAAGCGATTTCCAACATTGAATCAACATAATACACGTTGAAGCTCCCTCATCAATCATAGTCCGAAAGATTGGTCTGTTTTTTACTAACACTGGAATCTGAAAAGCCATTTGGTGAGGTAGGCGAGGTGTACTATTTTGTAAATCGAAGATTATAAGGTTAGAATCCTGAACATCGACAGCTCCTATGGCAGAAAATAATAATTTACGTTGTGCTGGACACGATTGCAGCACTTCCAAAGCCGACATTGCTGAAGGAGAAATGGCTAAGTCTTCAACAATGTTGTAATTCTGAGCAGCTCTCACATGTGGATTGAAAGCTGATTTACGAAGAACACCTTTAGTAGGCGGTTTGATTATCAAGTCTGGATTTTGTTTCTCGATCTGTAGCGGACCGGAAACAGGAGGAGTTGTATTTGATGCGTTGGCATTAGAAGACTCTCCTTCTTTGCCATCAACGGGATTCTTAGAACCATAATCTTGCGATCGCGTCGCAATCCTTACATGAGACATCATCATAATAGGCTCTTCTAAAGTAGTCGAGGAAGAACCAATCATCTTACTATCTTGAATTGGAAAAGGATCCTTCAAGATAGCAGGTTGTTGCGATCCTTTAACGAATTTCATAACTTCGTCTCGATATGGACATTCTTTCGTGAAATGATCTTGTTCACAAATGAAACAAGGATAGCGAGGTTTACGTTTTTCGTCATTGGATTCATCTTTATCAGTTTTCTCTTTCGAATTCTTTTTGTTTTTATTCTTCCCTTTCTTTTTACCACCGGATTTCGATTTGGTCGTAGATGTCTCTACGACGTGAATATCGGCAGAAACTTCGGGGGAAGATTCTCCTTTCGGGGAATATGGTAAAGTGATAATAGGAGAAGAATTCTTTGAATATTTCTTCTTGCTTTTAGAATTGACTATACCAATCATACCGTCAGCGGCATGAGACCCTGAAGGAGCTGCAACTATTTGACCTTGCTTTGGAAGATCGGGAATTTTCTCATGTAAAGTACCTGACTGTGTATATACGAGGTCAAGGTACTGAGCTTGGGCAATTACTTGCTCTTCAGTAACAACACCAGCCTTGGCTACATCTTCAGTGATCTTGGGTAACAATGATTTAACAAACCATTCTGCCAAAATTTGATCCAGAATATAAAATTTCACCAAATGCCTCCTACGTCGCCATTCATGAATATGATCAGAAATATACGTGGACGTAGATTGTTTTAGCGAAGTTAATAATTCCATGCCATTGTCGTATCTGACAGGCAACTGAAAATGAGTCAAGAAAGCAGTTGCTAACTGACTAAAGTTATGAAACGAGCCTCGTGGCAACTCAATGTACCATTTGGCTGCAAAACCTATGAGAGTTCTTTGGAAAAGACGTAAATGAATCGAATCATCAATAATTGAATTAGATGCACACCAAAGGTGATAAGTCATAACATGATTTGATGGATCCTCTCCTGACTTACCTTCGAATTTTGGTATATCACTGGGCAACTTATGAGGCATTGGCGGCCAGTTTTGATAATAAAAAATGGGATCATTCGTAAGGCGCGTCAAATCAGGTAAGTCCAAAGTTGCGATAAATGGTAATTGACGGTTAGGGTCACGAAAATCTTAAGAAGCCAAAGCTAAGCCATAGTGCGGTCCTAGGAAAAATATACAGGAAACACGGTAGTACTAGAAGCAATCGAAGATATAAAAATTGTGCCTCCTCCTTCTACTGAAGCAGGAGTCTGAATGCCTGCAGCACTCACAGCCTAAGCCGCGTTCCCAGTCGTGGCCATCGAAAGGTATGAATAAGATGGATAAGGACTTTCTAGTCTTTCTCACTCAGGTCCGATGTACTCAACAACAAACGGATAATCAGGAGGAAGAGGAGATGGAAGTGATTCAGAAAGCTGAGATACTTCCTCTACTTCTACTTCTTCTTCTCCCAGAAATAAGACTCTCGAGGTGAGCGGAGCGCTCCTCTCGGAACCAACACCAGAACCAACTACAAAACCTTCAAGCCCTTGTGGAGGATCTCTCTCCACTGTGTCAGATACCACTGGGTGATATTCACCTGCTATATTACTCCTACGCCTTCTTGAAGAAGGCTCTACAGTTTCGGGAGATAACCCCCGAACTCTCCTCGATCGACGATGTGCTTGATCAACCACTTTAACAGATTAATTAGACTCAAAAAAGTATAAAGCTAAGCAAGCTAGGAGCAAAGAGCACTCACTACAAAAATCCCTAAGATGCAACCAAGCAAGCAGCCTTCGGGTATTTTCGCTCCAGGTGATTAGGACCAGACACCAAAATACGAGAAAGCGAAAAATAGGACCTCCCGAGAGTAGTCTGGGATAATTACGGCCCATGACTACTAGTGAAGGTAACATAAATAGTTACGCCAACCTCATAACAATAGCCTTTGTCGGTGCAAGTACCCAAGCTTCATCGGGGCACCCTCTAGAAGTACTGCTGGAAGTGATATGACGTCTGCCTTAGGTACCACGGGTATTCCCCCCCGCAGTCACCTGTGTGGAATATAGGAATGGCAACTAAGGGCACCAATCCGTGTCAGCAGCCGGGCGGAACGGTCTTAAGGCAAGATCCAGTAAATCAGAGAGGGAGTATCTCTCGTCTCAACCTTCACTTCCCCTCGCGCTTGACTCTCTGGAGGAGAGCTTTCTCGGTCCACCTAACGGAGTTGGATTTCGCTCATTTAATAAACTTCTATGTTTTAGTTTGAGCGGCCTTGGAGAGTTAACTCTCCACTCACCTAATCCAAGGCCCTACAACCTAGCTAGTTGATGTATGACACTTAATAAAAAACTTGCTAGTTGTTTTTAAATTATTGCGCTTATTTTAGTTGGATGTTATATTAAATCAAGGGTGTGTGGAAATGAAACTTGTGATGTTTTATGAAACAAAAAAGAAATTAATGAAATCCAAACTACATGCAAATGCAGTAATTGCCTTTCGATGAAAAGAAATTTCTACACGGGTTCTACGAGACTAAATTTTTTTTTCTTTTCAGATATCAAACTCACACTCGCAAAATTTATGAAAAAGACTACAAATGTTCAAGTGCACCTAATGCAAATTACTAAGAGCATGCCAATTCTAAGATGCAAAATCTAACAAAGCAAAGAGAAATTTCCAAGAATCCCCCAGTTCTATCACTTTTCCGGTTGTCCACAAAGCCAGTTCCCAAATCAGAAACTCTCAGTATAAAGACACCAAAATATGCTTGAAATAAGAGAAAGAAACCAATGAAAATTCCCTTCCCAAATCAAGTCAGAAACTGAAGGCAAGAAATCTCAACAAAGCTTCAAAAGATTAAAAAAAACCAAAAAAAAATGCAAAACAAAGGCAATGGAAAAACAAAATGTTTTTGAGCTTTTGAATTTTATAAAAATAAGATTTCAAAGAGACCAAGAAGAACTATCCAATTACCAAGCCAAACAATCTCTGAATTTCAAGCAAAAATTCAACAAAAATGCTCCAAATATTATAGTGCCACTTAGTAGCAAGATTTATACGAGCAAAAGGAAGACAAGAAACTCAGTAACTTAGCCCAGAAGAATAGCACAATCTTGCAGCAAACAAAACTTCAAAGACCCAAAAATGACTCTTCAAAAATTGCAACAAGACCTAGTCAAATGAAATCAAGAAAACCAACCGAAAAGAAGGAAAACAATTAAAGTGCAAAGCAAAACATAAAGTGAGGAAAGAGCATATGAGTAGAAGCTCTCTGTTCTGATTAAGCAGAACAACCAAGAATCCCCAAAAAGAGATCTCGGTACTCGAACCAGAAATGTAAGCACTAAAAACAAGGTTTTCCAAATAAGCCAATCTTCAACCAGACAAGAGAGAAAAATACTAATAACTACTTTCAACACAATCCAGAGACTAAAAGGACACTGCAGGAACAGGTCTCCACAGGCAGACAAGACCAAAAAGTCAAGAAATCAAAAATTTCAAAATTTGCCCAGGCATACGCTACTTAGCAGTTTTTCAACAAGCGTGCATACGCGACTGTGTCAAATGAAAAACGCATATACACGACTCCCTTTGACAAAAATTGCATGTATACGCGACTATGTATAGGAAAACTAGCGTATGGAAAGGTAAATAATGAAAAATACAAATGATCAAGCCTGGCTAAAGAACCAGGTCTTCAGTCTGACTGAGAACAAATTAACGGGACTAGAAATAGTGATTAAAATTGTCGGAAACCTTTAAAACAGCTGAAACCACCCAACAGGGGAATCACAAGAATGCGATCCCCAGCGGAGTCGCCAGTTCTGTTTCGGGAAATAACTCCCTAGAGGTTGTTGGGTCAAAACCTCCACAGATCAGGGCATGCTATTCAAGGACTCACACAACCACACTTGTATACTAAAAACTAGATAACATCAATTGTAGAACTCACCTGTAGATCCTACGTTTGATGTAGATCCCGCGGGGTCCAAACCCCCAGCAACCCTTCTTCCTCTTCAACCTGGAAATCAAGAAGAGACATGCACAGAAATCTAGTTGTACAACATATATCTTTCCTAAATGTCAGTGTAATCCATGTGAAACATCATATAAACAATAATAAATGCTTAATTAACAATATTTTCACATATGCAAGCAGATATTAACACGTGAATTCGGGAACAAGATGGTTCTTCTTCATTACGAACAACATGTACAATAATAGAAAGGTGGAGAGATCACCTGAATCCTTCCACGATCTTCGAACAGACCGTCGTCCGGATTCGTCCCGCCCTTGCCTTGCTAGGATACTTTCAAGACTTGTGCACATGAGATGACATATAAGCTGATGAACATCTCCAGGAAACAAGGGTTTCCTGTAAAAATCTGGGAAGTGCAGGAGGCACGGGAAATCAGACTTGAATTGGGGCTCCAACAGAGTATAATGTTTATGAATTTCTCTCTCCCTTAGGCCATGCATGTGAGGGGCTTTTATACTCCCTCAAAGTAGTTTGATGAAGTTGGCCATGGGGCGGGGTGGTTGAATTACTAGAATAACCATCAACCCAGCCTCAAAAATAGGGATTTATATATATATTTTTAATGATTTTAATGGCATACGCGGAAAAGTATCTATGGACTTGCGTATACACGCGGAAAATTCTGGGCATACCTGCGTATGGGATTTTAAACACTGTTTTTTATGAACTTTATTCAAGTCTGTGGGAATGGGTGCCCAAGGCCAAAGAGACAATCATGAATCACATGAGGGTGAAAAATGCTATAAGAAGACAAATATTTGCTTAACGAGTTTTATTCTTTTGATATACAAAATTACAAATTATAACAATGCTCATGTCACTTTCCAAAGTTTTGCAAGCTCAAGGTCGGGAGGAACAGAAGCATAATATGGACAGATTTCTTCTATTTGTTATGTTCCATACTGATCGACAGACTTGGAATTGGAAGAAGCTAGACACCTTTTAACGACAACTTATGATCTGCGAAGATGAAGCCATCATAATAGCATCACTGCACTTTGGAGGTAAGGTCTATGCATGGTGGTTATTTGAGTCCTTTACTTTAAAGAATGCAAATACTTATTCCTATGCAAGGTTCATTAAAACTTTGATGGAAATATTTGGTAGGAATAATTCCGAAACACATGTGGAGGAAAAAAACACATCTAAACAAAAAAAACCCTTACATGTGATGGAGAAAATCATAGACTCAGTATCACTTCAGAGAACCATAAAGGAGGCAGATATATTGCATGATAATTTGTTGGAGGCAAGACCTTCGTCTTGTATTTTGGCACAAGGAGGCAAAGAGATCCCTTTTCCAAAAGAGGATCCAATCATTGGAGAGTTTCCCACTCATGTTGAGGAAGCTAAGGGCAACAACTCTATAATTTCTAGATTTTATCTAGCACCTCATGCAGAGGAAGGAGGAGCTCTTGCTCCAACTAGAGGGATTATTGCATCTTTGCAAGGAAGTCCCCAGGATCTCATACATGGAGGTCTAAGCACAATCAATAAGCAGCATGATTGTGCAGCATTACAGTTGGAAGAATGAGGAAGGGAGGAAGGGTAGCATCATGTGATGAGAGGAACACACCTTCTCTATTTCAGAGAGCTAGTGCAAAGAGGAGGTAGTTTGTACTACACTATGATAGCAAGGGAAAGGTTTCCCAACCATATGTATAGTCCACTCTTGACATTGATGTCTCACTGCATAGAGGCATTCCACCAGGGAGGCCACCAGATCTATCATTGACGAAAGACATCTTGTCTTTGGATTCACCGCTCTTAGATTTTGGAGAGGTGAAGAGTTTGGAGGATAACTTTGGCATGGGGGATGTCAAAGTAGCGGGTAGCAGCATCAGGATAGCTTCACATGCCAGATCACCAGCGCTTTCTCTTAGGAGGATTGATCCTTACTGGAGATCTCAGCTCTTAGTAGAGTACTCCAAGGATCTTGGTACATGCATGGTTGTCGATGACCCACATGGAGATGATGAGTTTATGGTGGATGATATGGTCATATATTCACATGGCAGAGTCTTCTTGACTAGAGATTCTAGTCTCAAGGAGAAGCTTCTACATGCAGCACATGAGGACTTCTTTTCCATGTATTTTGATGCATATCTTACCTTGGCAGAGGAGTTCATTTGGGAAGGCATTCAACAAGACATATTTCAGCATATGGAGAGATGTAGAGCCCAGATGATGATCGAGAGGATATCACAGCCACCTTCCTACTCATTGCGAGTAAGGGAGCATTTTCAGTTGAGCCATTTCAGCTCAAGTCTTCGAGTACATAATGGAGAATTTACAATTTCACCTTATGTTTTGTACTTCTTGTCTTTTTATGAGCAGCATATTGTACCAAGGAGGATTATTCCTTCTTGCATATTGTATAATGATGTTCTTGAAGCCATTTGTAGCATTGAGATTGGCTATCTCATTGGTGGTTTGTGGGGAAAGCCACATGACTTTTGGTGTGCATTGTTGACACCCTTTTGTACTTTCATGATTATATCTTGTAAAATGATTGTGGCAGCAAACAAGTGGCTGGAAAAGCACTTGTTTATTTTTATGCAGGCAAGGGATGCACTACGCTGGTTCCTTGTATGGGACTTTGATCCAATTTCTGGTTGTCATGTGACAACTTGTTTCTATTGGTTTTTGCTTCCATGTATTAATGGTATCTCTATGTTCATGGGTAGCTTTTATTGGAGAGTGGGCTTCAGACTAAGGATGCCCATTGGGAGCATGATTCTCCCTGCTATACATGTTGTACATTTTAGGAGGAACCATGGGCCAACCATGAATGTCACATTACATTTCTTTCCTTCTTGCGGGAGGGACCACTTGAAGAACTTGAGGAGGCACTCCATGGATCATGAGAAGTTGGAGGAGCTAACACAGTCAAATCTTTTCCCTTTGAGGATGAGGGGAGTCTCATCTATGAGCCACTCCATTTATATGATCAAAAAATATGGTAAGAGTATTGTTGACTTGCATAGTGATTTGTCTATATATATGCATCTCTTAACCATATATGTGCAGGGATTTGCTCAAAGAAGGGATATTCTTCCTTCTATATTTGGTCGTCTACATAAGGCCATTATGGATGATCACTCCCTAAGTGGATATGGGGAGGATATTTCTCATGGATAATATACTCACATTTTACATTACATCATTCACTTTGTCCAGACTTGTGAAGAGATTGGGGCAGCAAGAAAATGGTGGGGAGGCCACTCATCATTTTATTTTCTATGGCAGTGGAGAGTCAAACTGAGTTGGCTACATTTGAGGTACCATTTTCCTTCCCATTTACTTCACATGGTAGACAACATGATTCTCCTTATGGTTCCCGTGGTTGATATTTCTAGAGCTTTTCTTGGGAGCATGATTGGAGGAGAGACACATTGGGTGAATGTGTCCTTGGAGGGTAAAAACTCCTATAATCTTTGCACTGCATGTTCTAAAGGGAGCATGGGAGATGGTATGGCCACTACAACAACACCTTTGTTTCCTTATGAGGTGAGCCATATGAGGAATGTGATGCCATATGATGATGACTTCTAACTCATCACATATGAGATGATTTGTGCCAACATGTTTCATAACGTTGGAGGAGAGATCCTTAGAGGATTAATCTCCATCTTGCCATTTGAGGGCAATATCATTACTTTCGGGGATCAACATACACTCTAAACTTATCCTAATTTGAGAGGAGGATAGTGTCGGGTAGGCTATTATTTCTACCAAGATCATATTTTCAGCCCACCTACATTGCCGGAGCCAGAGGTGGAAGATGACTTTAAGGAGTTGCCATGTTGGGAGGTAACTCATTTTGCATGGATAATTTCTTGGGGGATGGAGGATCCACATGAGGAAGATGTTTCTAAAAACATCATAGAATCCATGCCTTTGGAGGAGGCTTTCTAGTCCTATCCTTGCAGTTGCTTGAGGACAAGCAACATTTGGGAGGGGAGGACTGTAATATTCCAAAATTTTCGTACAATAAATTGGAATATTGATTTTTGCTAATTTCACCTAGGAGGCGAATAAATGGGTAAGGAGGCCCATGCATAATGAAAATATCAATGAAATTCCTCATAGTATGAAAGGGGATCATCATTGGAGCTGGTTTTCACACCCACATGTGTGAACAGGGTCATTTGCAAGTGGACAAGGTCAAGTTTGACCAAGTCAACAGCGCTGGGCTAAGAGTTGGAGAACACTTAGAGAAACAACACAATATGAATGAGAAAAGGGTTATTTGGTGGAGGAAACCCTAAAAGGAGTGGGACCCATGGAGAGGGTGCATTCACTTGTTTAAAAGGAGGGCAAGGAAGCCATTGTTTCTCATGCCATGTATTATTGATTTTATGGTCTATTCAGACTTTGGGTAATCTCCAGCTGTTTAGCTGAGTTGTAGTGCTGCTTAGCACAAGGGATTCCTGTTTAGGATTTTCTCTCCTTCTTGAGAGGCCTCTTGAGGGATTGCACTGATTTTCCTCACATCCAGGCTTAAGGCCAAGCATCCTCCTCCAAGACATCGTTATTTTTGCAGCAGAATAATGTTGTATTGCAGGGTGTTGTAGTGAAGGTTCACAACACCACTTCCATCAACTATTTTTCAGAGGAGTCCCTCTTTACTTTGAGAGATCAGTTTGGAGGCATTTGGAGCTGATTGCAGATCTTGGCATTGGGCCAACCCATTTACTTGCCCCTACAGCGCAGTTTTCTTCAGTGACTGCGTTATTTGTAGTGAGCAACTACTGTGGGGCTTTGCAGATATGTTTAGAGGGTGAGATCTTAGGTGAGAGGATCAACCTTTTACTCTAGATATCTATTGGAGGAGGTCTTTCATCAGATGCAGCGTCTTCAGCCTTCTCCACTTATTTCCAGTTCTTGAGTCGATGCTGCTACCCAGCAACTCTGGCATTTTGGAGATTTTGTATATTACAGCCAATCCTTCCAGGATTGACCTGTGGTAGTCTTTGGGAGCTGAGACCTTTACTCCCAATGTTGTATGGGCCATTTATTTGTATATCTATGTATTTGAAATATGTTAGCATGCAGTTTCTCTTATAAAACTGCGCGGTCATAGCTTAGACACACTTGTGTAGAAGTGTTTTATCATGATTTATGTACTTGTCTCTTGAGGCGGAGCATTGCTTATCTTGAGTGGCATTTTCCTCAAGATATTGTATTCATTTGTTGCTGCTATTTCTTAATAATATGGCTATGGATTTCTCTCACATTTATATGAGTTGAGTGTCACTGCTACTCCATTGTTGTGTTTTTATATTGCTGGTTCTCCAACTTTAGAATATCTTGAGATATTCTCATTGTTGTAGGAATTCCCTAATTTGGGATATTACAGTCATCCATAGCCTCCTCCATCTTTGGCATTATGATGTTCCCCCATGAGGACCGAATCATTACTGTAGACAAATTGACACATACTTAGAAGCGACCCCTAACAAACACTAATGTAATTCTACCCTATGTAGACACATCCTCGGATGTGCTTTCACGGTACAAAGAATATGGCCCCAGCCAGTTGAATCGTCGTTCGTTCTAGGTTCATTCCTAGGAGATCCTCCCATTATCCTCGAGTCATCACTCGATGTCACAGGGGCTCCAGTGTGCATGATGTACACATCAAGCGACGAAGATAGTCAAGACACAGACACAAGTAGTAATGGCACCGAGTCATCGGACGCGACAACCTCTCTAACCTACGTCGCTTCCCAAACCCCTTTCCTCTACCCCCTAGCTAGTTTCGTCTCCCAGCAGGTTTTGGCAACACTGGTGTTACCAAAACTATCAATGGCAATACTAGTTTGGTACCTCATTCCCCCTGTGGGAACAGGAGCCACCCACGTCACTACCATAGGGTTGAAGCCCCTTAGTCTTGAGGAGGCCCCACCCATCGAAGAAATGGTCGAAACTGTTAGCCACCAATAAAATTTGTCATATAAAATGGTGGCTAAAACATTTTTGGAGCCTTCAACGAAAAATTTTTATTGCTAAAATGTTATCTCTTGAAGACTCTTGAAGACATCATGTCCTTTGTTTCAATCTTGACTGCTGTTTCCATTTAGAAATCAGAAATTCTTTTGATTCCATAAGAGAAAATACTACTACAAACACCTTTTTCCCCTCCTTCCACTACAAAAATAACCTTCCATTTTACTCCCTTTTTCCCCATCATTTCCTCTATTTTCCATTTTCCCCCATTGTAGAGTTTAAAACTTCTTTTTTAACTCTGCTGAAACCCCCAAAATCCATTGAAAACTTGGAAAAATTTCATAAAAAATAAGTTTGTTTACCACAGGTTTAAGCCCCCTTAGGCTAAAAACCTAAACCACTTCCCCACATATGCCTTGGTGTTGGAACCAAGTGTGGAAAAAATAGAGCGCACAAGTCTGTTTTTCCGTGTTAAAAGTTCCGATGCGATTAGCCCATTGTTTTATAACCCAAAATCCCATTAACCGCTTCATAAACCCTTGTGCCCGCAGTCGAGCGCTAAAAACATTGTATAATTCATCTCTGATCCATTATTTCCCTTTGTAAATAAAAAACCCCCCTTTTCCTAAGTTTCGTCTAAAACGCGCCCATGCAATGTTTTTTAATATAAATGGGTAGATTGAAAAGCCCGCATAATTTTTCCCGATGCGATTGAGTTCCTTTATATAAACTCCGCCCTCTGCTTTTACTCCATATAACTTCGCCCGAGACCAAGAGTTAAAGTCCCAAGCGCCAATCGCATCACAAAATCCAAAATGGTTAGATTAAAAAACTGCACCAAAAGTCCCGATACAATTGGCCCTTATACATAAAGCCTCGGGCCTTCGCATTCCATATAATCAAAGGCCACATAGACGGGCGCCTATTCACTTCTTATATAAACCCGCCCCCAAAGCCAAAACTTTGTATTATATTAATTTTGGGTTTTTTCATATGTTTCAAAGGGTTTCCACCGATGCGAGTTCTGAAACAATATCGACCGTTGATCTAAATCCGATCAACGATCAGCGCATAATCGCATCGCAAATTTTTTGTCGAGTGCGTTAAACATCATACCACCCCCGATTGGTCAACTCCTGATGAGTTCTCTGTCATCGATCTGATCTACAAATCAATGGTCCGGGCTCAATCGCTTCATCGTGCTCCAAGTTATTTGCCCTGCCGATGCCTTTGCCTTCGATTGCATCTGGATTGTCCATGTGTCCAGATCGGATGGTCCAGATTGCGCCTCCCGACTTTGGTTTAAATTCATGCGCCTCACTTCTAATGTTTTTTCGACCAATCCCGACCATTGATCTCTACAAAACAACTGTCCTTATTAACTCCTTTTCCTCCATTTTATTATTTCATCCAACTCCCAGATACAATCTCCACCATTGATTTTCTCTATCCAACGGCTCATATTACCCTACCGAGCCTGACCCCTGTGGGTCATGCTTCCCTCTAGAACTAATCTCCACCGTTCAAATCTTAGATCCAATGGTCCATAATAAAACTGCTCCCCTTACTTCCGCCCATGCATCTACCTCATGTCACGTTCACTTCCCCACCGTCAGATCTGAGGCCCTTGATCTGACAACCCGCATTACATATTGCGTAACTTTAAGCATGATGGATAATTCCTGAAAATCACGCGATATAGGTGGTTTTCTGAGGCCACGTGTCAGGCGGGGACGCATATCGCATTCCAAAAGGTAAAACTGCCTACCCGCCTTTTCTCCGCGTGAAAACAGTTGTTTCGTTCCCTGAAACCACTTGCCCTCTTTTCCCTTATGTGTTATTGCATGCGCCCTCCACTGTTGATCTCTCCAGATAAATGGCTTGGATCTAAACCTCCATTTACATATCACCCTCCACCCTTGCCAAGGGTTTTTAATATACAATCTCCGTCGTTGATCTCGTGGGTCGATCTCATCCGACGGCCCATGATCGTCTCGAACCCCCAACTGTACTTTTTACCATATTTCCTCCCAAACAAAGGTTTTTAACCCATTTCTTCGCATTTCTTCTATTTTCCAAACAAAGGGACTCATTCACTTTGTGTAGTCACAACCAATCCCGACCGTCAATCTCTGCGCGATCAACAGTTCTGACTTAATTCTTCCTCTTGCTTTCCTTTTTTACCTCCCGCAAACAAATCTCCACTGTTGGGAGATGCCATACAATGGCCTCGCTCTTCCCCACAACCTCTTAAGCAGTTTACCCAATAAACGCAGGATTTCATAATAGTTGTATGTTTTTTGCAGGTTCAAATGAATTTCAAAATATTTTAAAGAGAAATGATAAAGTCGAGGGTGACGATCCTCTTAGCTTTGTTTATTAAAAGAGACGCCATACAAAGGGTTCTACGCCACGTTTCATCAATGCTTCACTTCATGGGCATTTATGCCATATGAGCCCTATGCAGCCCTGCACATCAACAAGACACAGAGAATGAAATAAAAACAAAAGAGTATCAGTGTCGAAGAAAAAATACAGCAGAACAAAGGATTGAAGAAATTTTGGGGATTACGGCTAAGATTGATTATCAAAAGCCTAATCCTCCAAATTAAAACACAATTAATGAAAATCATAAGTGTTTATCAGACAGAAAGGTCTCCACCGCCACAACAGAGGCCAATTGATTCCTCTCAGCTACCACAAAGCCACCTGTTGCCTCAAAGCATTCAAACAGAGGCCGAAGTTATTGATCAAAGAAAAGATATTTGCCTCAGCGTAGCCAAACAATTAATTCCGCTAAAGGAAATTAATGTAAAAATATAAGCAGAGTTACTATAACATGAAACATAGCCTTAAAGTCAACAAAAGCTCCCATCGAGCTTAATTCATAAATATAAATCAATTAATACAGATAGAACATCTGTAAACTTCTCCATTGAGCTCCTCAAAGGCCGAGAAGCCGTAAGTCTGTATTAATTCCCCTGGGAGATCTTATATCCTCTCCCACCTCCTCATTCCTTCTATAAATACTCCTGTAGAAGATGAGAAAATGTTGGTTGCTGAATTTTGAAATATACTTGAGCTTAGGACTTCTACTTGTAAATAGTGTTCACTGGCTCTTGAAGCTCTGCTTGTGATAGAATAGTTAGGCCGGGAAGTGTAGATGATTGCTAAACTGAAACATTGGGCTTAAAGATGTAACTGGTTTGGAGCATCAATACAAGCTGATTTATGGGATCCTGGTCTATGTCGACAGTGACGTTATTTCTTATTGTAAATTGTTATTTTACTTCTGTCTCCACTTTGTTCATCTTCTCTGATAAAGAACAACAAGCATAGAGTTAGGATTTACTATATATCATCACCCTTCTCTGACTGATAAGCTTTATCTAAATGTTTTCTTCTTAATTGTGTTATTTAGGAATGATTTAATTCAGTTCAAGCAGTAGGAATGCTGGCGTTCCCTTGTCCTCCTGTCTTAGCTAATTGTTATTCTTGAAAGTTATTTTAATTTCATGTTAAGTAGAGATGAACTAAGGAAGATATGGTGAGCCCTGGTCCTAGTTTTATCCCCAAAGACTATCTGAAAGTTTCCCTTGGAATGTGTTGAAATTTGGTTAGTTTCAAAGTACTTACCAGATCTTAGACCATTCTTTGTTATCTTATGTGTTTGTCTTGAAAGTTTACCAAGTAAAGCAGAGCTAGGAGAGGTTTTGTGGTGAGCCCTGCCCTCTAGATTCTTCTCTAAAAGTTGCTTTTAAAGTTTCTCTTTGTTTTTTAAATGTTTTCTATTGAAAGTGCATCAAAGGCTGGCTAGTTTCGAAGTACTTACCAGATCCTAGGTGAATTTTATGTTTTTCTTAATTTTTTGTCAAAGGCTGGCTAGTTTCAAAGTACTTACCAGATCCTAGGCTGCTCTTTGTTCTTCATTTGTTAAATTTACCTTCTTGTTGTATCATTTCATTCCATAAATCAAACTTTAAAGAGATCCTTAGACATAGATGACTTGCCCCTGTTGAAAATGGCAACAAGAAACAGTGAAGGAGGCCTCCTGAAACATCTTTCTTGATCCTAGTTGGAAAGTGATCACCTAAACTAGGGGACCACACATGTGATTTTTGTCGAAAAGTCTATTTTTAGACTATGTCTATTTTTAGACATATGGATCACGGACCGGGAGCTGCAGTATGCTATTCTTGGAGGATTGGTCATGTTGGTAAAAATAGATGGATCTCTATTTTTAGCATTTAGGTCGAAGTCTATTTTTAGATTGGCGGGCTAAAAATAGAACAGTCAAATATTATTTACCCTTAATAATATTTGGACTCTAAACTTCAGTTTACTCTCTTGGAGCACTTCAGTTTGACCCCCGGAGGTGGGGCATGCAGCTGCCAGAAGGAAATACGCTTTTCCTATGGGTTAAGTGAGCTAATGCATGGTTGACTTCAGTTAGAGCTCAAGTGGCGGAGTTCGGTGGAGTTGATGCGACAATTAATGGAGCTTGTGTTCTCGTTAACTAGTTGAACTAGTTGTATTTAGTTTAATTGGCTAATACACTAGAGATGAGTTGTGTGAATTAAATATTATTTAATTCACAAAATATTAACCCATTATTCAACTAAAGAACACATCAGTTTAACTCAGTGCATGGACAGTTCAGTGGCGACAAGTGAAAGAGGTAGATGAAAGGGTTGAGTTAGCTATCAGTTGCGACATTAGTTGTGCATGAGATTTGCACTACACTTGGAGGAAATTACCAATGAAAATTGTACAGTTGGAGCCAGTGAGATTCGAACTTGGATCTCTATTTAGACCAGCCTTGATTGTGCAATAGAGGCAGGGAAATTAGTGGTTGAGTTTTGAACTTGTGACTTGTTCAAAACCAAGCTAGTTTTTGTGTAGCTTTGGGAGATAGTACTGCGTACCTGTGAGGAGTTTGTACTATGTATTTTCTGAATGTTCTCTCCATCTAATATACAGAATAGCTGAGGGGTTTTCAGCTATAATCTTTCCCCATACATACTGTGTTAATGTGTGTGATGCATTGATGTGCTATCACTTCTATTCTTTCCGCATGTGACAATTAATTGTAGAAGAGATTATGTGTTATGCATGCAATTCGAAATTGATGTGTGATCAGGTTAATCTCCATTGAATAAGTGATTTATTCAGCAAATTTCTACAGCCCCATGGACCACTCTTGAACTTGATTTTTTCAATTAAACCCTATTATGACTCCATAGCCCAATGGACTAAAACCTGCAATTATCCATCTTTTTGGCCAAAGCTTGTTCTATTTGCTTGCAACTTCTCACCTTTGGGACTCTTTCCATTTAGAAATTTCCACCTCAAACAATAATCATGCTCAACCATCCAAAACAAAACAAAACCCTTGGAATTCATAACTAGCCTAATATCATTACCCAAATCCTTTAAAGATAAATCCATCTTTACACTTATTGGAGAGACCCCTCTCCGGATTCAGGAGGGCTAGATCCTAGAATCCCAAAGTGGTTGAAACGATGTTCTCCCTGCAGTCGGACTTTTTCCAATCTTGCTAATTACAGGGTGCCAACATTTCTGGTGACTCCACTGGGGAATTGAGTCTAATTTTCATCTTAGGTTTCCTTAAACACTTCATAAAACCTTGTGAGTAACAAGCAGCCCTTTTCAAGCACTACCAAGTAATGGTAATCATGGTAAAAAAATTTGAATCAATGACAAAATAGGGAAAACCTAGGATTCTCATTAGAGTTTATCTAACCTTGAAAGATCAGCTGGCGTAGCCATAAGAGTAGATTGTTTTTGTCTCATAACCATAGCTAAGTTTTGAAATAGATTTAGGACACTCTTAACAACCAAAAGGACTAAAAAATAACTTAGAAAACCCAAAAATATTTCAGATTGGTATGTAATAAACATGGTGGTGGACCATAAAGCCTTTTTCCTCCAAAAGAGCTAAAAAATTCCACTTGGCGACTCCACAATCCTAAACAGACCTTAAGACTCCACTGGGAAGAACCATTATCATTATAACATCCCTCAAACTTAGTTAGAGGACTTTAGGATTGAAATTTGTGTTAAAAAGATTAGTTAACCTCTCAAAGACTGTCATATCTAGTTGAACTTTTCTTGCTTAGTAGGGTCAGAAAAACACAGCATAGTGGCTCCTAGAAAGATTCATACTAGAGCCTAGCCTGACCCAAACCCACCTAAGATAGTTGATAACCCAGAAATTATCCTTAGGAAGTCTCCTAAGATAAATTTTTCAACTGTTTTCAGATCACCCTTGAGAGCTAGTTCAGTTCCTGAGAATCTTGCAGCTCTACAACAATCACAAGTAGATCTAAGAAATCCATTTAGAAATAGGTATCTTGGTGATTTAGATCAGTTAGATTCTGAGTCTTCACTTTCATCTCCTGAAATAAGTGAACATCCTGGTAGTAGAGAAACAACACCACCTGATTCACACTTCCTTCACAATTTAGGTGTCTCTCATCCAAGATTAGCTCAGCAATCTACTGCTGTTCCATCCGCATCTGTTCACCAAACATCCACTGTGAAAACCACTCCACTTCAAGCCACTTTCCCTTTTGTTAATCCACCTCTTGTAAATCCATCTCCACCACATATCATGGAAACATGGTATGCTCCCTTAGTCCTTCCTATACCATTAGTCAATATCCCACAGGACTATTAGTCCAAAATTCCATTATATGATGCTAGCAATGCTACTACCGCATCAAAACATGTGGATAAAATGAATTACTACTTTGACAGAAATGAAATTGATGATGATTCTGTCAAGATTATATTTTTTGCTCAGAGTCTGGGGGGAGAAGTAAGAAAATGGTTTAAAGGCTTAACCCCCCATAGTATCAATGATCCCCAAGCCTTCCATCAGACATTCTTAAACAAATGGGAAGTAAAGAAGAATCCTCCCCAAATCCTCTTTGATTACAAGAACCTCCACAGAAACACTGGGGAAAGTGTACAAGCTTACTGCACTAGATTTAATAGTGTGTATAATGCACTTCCCCCAGATCTAAAACCTCCACAAGGCTCAGATATAAACAATTTTCTTGAAGGGTTTGACCCTGAGATGGCCTATTAGCTAAGAGAGAGAGATCCTGCAACTCTTGAGGATATGCAAAAAGGAGGTCTTGCTGTGGAAGTTAATTTAATGGAGAAAAGAGTAAGAATGAAGAACGAGAAGAGAGTGTCCTTCAGAGAGGAATCTGCACCTTCTACTTCTAGCTCAAAGATGGAAAGAATGATGGAGGAGATGATGAAGAGAATGAGCATCTTTGAGAGAGCACAAGCAGGTCAAAACCAAACTGCTCCTCAAAATGAAAACCAGAACCAAAATCAGAATTTTAGAAGGAACCAACCTCCAAACAGACCTAGGGAAGATGATCAACAGATCACTCCTCCCTTTCATCAAAACTATGTAAATGAGGTTGAGGAAATATATGATCAAGTAGAGGATGATGATATCAATATGCTGGGAGTAGATAATGGTGACTTTGAGGTTCATTATGATAGAAGACAAGGTATTTACACACCCTATGATGACAAAAGAGATGATGATGAAAGTTATTATCAAGACATGGAAAATGTCATCATAGAATCTCAAAGGGAATATGACCTTAGAAGTAAAACCAGTCAACAAACTCCCAACACCAAAACCTCTGACAAATATTCACAAAACAGCACTGTAAACAAGCCTAAAGTTGTCAAACAGAAGGACAAAAAAGTAGTTGTGAATTCTGATAAAGGTAAAGAGAAAGGCACTCAAAACAATGATAAACAGAGTGCAGACCTTAGTAGTACTAACACTTCAGCTAGTACTCCTGTTAAAACCATTTTTTCAAATATAAATAGAACAAATCAGCAAGTTGATGTTGCTGATAGAGTGGCAGTTAATAAGGCTGAGACTAGTACTTCAAAGAGTCAAATTCCTTTCATCCTAGAGCAGGAAATCTCCAAAATTAAAATCTTTGTTCCCTTGACTAAGTTAGCTGCCCAAAATGTATATAGGACCCAAATTTTTAAGGCTTTAAAAATTGAAGACAATAATGACACAGTAAATCTTAACGATGACCAGCCAGAGCTTATTTTTGGTCCAAAGATTGAAGGTAGATATCAAGAGGGACATGTTCCTCCATTTTATGTAAGTTTGAATGTTCATGACAAGATTTTACATAACGCTATGCATGACTCAGGGGCTTCTCATAATTTAATGCCAAAAGCTGTGATGGAAAGCCTGGGTCTAGAAATTACCAGACCTTATAAAGACCTTTGCTCCTTTGACTCAAGCAGAGTAAAATGTTTAGGATTGATCAAAGACCTCTGTGTTAAGTTAGCCCAGATCTCAGCCAAATGCTTAGTCATGGATATTGTTGTGGCTGATGTGCCCCCAAAGTATGGAATGCTATTATCAAGATCTTGGGGGGCTAAGTCACAAGGAACTATGCAGATGGACATGACCTATGCAACTATCCCTGTTTTTAATCAGACAAGAAGACTTTGCAGGGAGTCCCATATGCAATACATGGTTACAAACCAAGACAAACCACAAAATTCTCCTCTGTACTCTGTAAATACAGGCCATGATTCTTTTATCTTGTTTAACGATGAATCTTATACTGAACAGGTGACTTTAAATGAATTAATGGCCGATAGAGAGGAAGAGGTAAACACCATAGAAGTGTCAAAGCTATTTGCTGAACCTTTAAACTTTAGCAAACCAAACACAGGTCTTGAGCTACAAATCATGTGTCCATCGCTTTTTAACCTTGAGAGTCAAGGAAGCATTCCTCAAATAAACGAAAAATCTGAGGAGTTAAAACGAATTCAACTAAGTGTTGATATTAAACAACAATCAGAAAGAACGTTAGTTAAAGAGGATAGTAACCAAGATGAAACCGAAAATATTCCTCTGTGGAGTATGTATTTCGACTGGTCATGCACTAGAAATAATGCTGGTGCAGGTGTCTGGATATGCAACACTGAGAACAATCACACAGACAAAATTTCCTGTAAATTAAACTTTTAGTGTTCTAACAACATAGCGGAATATGAATCCCTACTTTTAGGCTTACGTTTGTTGAAAAAGTTAGGAGCCAAGAGAATTAAAGTGTATGGGGATTCTGAGTTAATCATCAGGCAAGTCAATGGGGAATACAACACAAATCACCCAAGACTCAGGGCCTATCGAAATGATGTCGTGGACATTTTAAAAACTTTTAAGAAGTACCAGATAATTTTTGTACCAAGAAAAAGAAATATCGCGGCCCACAGTTAAGGTTTTGTAGCTAGAACATGCTTAACGCCATATGAAACCGAAGACTTCACAACTCAGATAAAATTTACACCAGCCATTCCTGATAATGAAAAATATTGGTAGGTGTTTGACGGAGACAAACAAATAGAAGACTTCATGCAATTCAGAAATGAATTTGAACTTCATAGTTCAGATTCAGATTATGAAATAGACTGCAATAGTGAAGAAAATTTTCTTGGTGAAGAAGAACCGTCTCCTGAGCTTGTTGATATAAACCTAATGTCTAGCAAACTTAGAAACAAAATAGAGGTGACTGCAGAGTTAGAAACATAGGAGTTAGAAACCCTGCAGTCTAATGATCAGAGTTTGCCTAAGGGTCTGGCCCCTTTAGAAGAGTTGTTTGATTTTAATGATGTGGCCAAGAAGCCAAAACTGGAGCCTATAGAGATTGAAGTGGAGGAGTGCGATATAGGCAGTGAACTGAAACCAATGATGATTAAATTGTCTAAGACTTTACCAGCTCACATTAAACTCAAATACATAGAGTTGTTCAAAGAATTTTCTGATGTTTTTGTGTGGAGTTATGAATATCTTAAGTCCTATGACACTGAAATAATACAACACAAAATCCCTCTCAAGGAAAACCAAAAACCATTCAAACAGAAGCTGCGCAGAATAAACCTTGTTTAGTTGCCTTTGGTTGAGAAGGAGATTAAGAAAATGTATGAAGTTGATATTATTGTCCCTATTAGATATTCTGAGTGGGTGTCTAATCTGGTGTCTGTTAGGAAGAAAACAAGAAAGATCAGGCTTTTTATAGACTTTAGAGACTTAAACAAAGTTTCATTGAAAGACAACTACCCTTTGCCTAAGATGGATCATATTTTACAAAGGGTGGTAGGGTCTATAAGAATTTCTTTGCTTGATGGCTATTCAAGGTATAATCAGATTTTAGTTCACCCTGATGATGAATTAAAGACAGCCTTTACTACACCATGGGGCACTTTCATGTATGTTAAGATGCCCTTTGGTCTAATGAATGCTGGAGCAACTTTTTAGAGAGCCATTGACATAGCATTCTTAGAAGAACTAGGCTACTTCATCATTATATACCTCGATGATGTTACTGTTTTTTCAAAAACAGATGAAGAGCACTTAGAACATTTAAGAAGAGTTTTTGAGAAATGTAGAAAGTTTGGAATATCGTTAAACCCTAAGAAAACACTATTCGGTCTCCAAGAAGGTAAACTCCTTGGGCACATTATTTCAAAAGAGGGTATTAAGATAGATCCAAAGAGGATTGAGGCCATATTGCAAATCTCTCATCCTTGAAACATCAAGGAGTTGCAATCTTTCATTGGAAAGATTAACTTTTTGAGAAGGTTCATCCCCAACTTCGCTGAGCTCCTTAGGAATACAACAAACATGTTGAAGAAGGAGCAAGGGGTAAAATGGACCATGGAAGCAAAGAAGTCCTTTGAGCTGGTGAAACGAGTGTTAACCAAAACACTAGTTCTAATAAGTCCTGATTTTTCAAAATATTTATATATTTTTTCATTTGCATTAGAACATACAATAGTTGTTTTCCTTTTACAGAAAAATCCACAAGGACAAGAGCAGCCTATTGCATTCTTTAGCAAGGCATTGAGGGATGCCCCTTTGAAGTATAACATTATGGAAAAGCAAGATTTTTCTTTGGTTAAGGCTTTAAAAGACTTCAGAGTATACATCTTGCACTCACACATCATTGCCTTTGTCCCAAATTTAGATGTGAAAGACATTCTAACATAGGACCTAGATGGTAAGAGAGGTAAGTGGATTGCTGTTATTCTTGAATATGATTTAGAGATAAAAACCACTAAACTCATCAAAGGCCAAGGTCTAGCTAGATTGATGCCTGAATCCAATTTTGAAGTTCTAGATATTGATATGATTAATGCTTTGGATGAACAAGAGGAAATTTCAACTCCCATTGTTGAAGACCATTTTATGAATTCCTCTTGGTATGATGATATTCTTTATGTTTTGCTTAAATTGAATACACCTCCTGGTTTGACAAAAAAAAAGGCAAGGTTCTTAAAGTTGAAAGCTGTAAACTATTGCATTATAGATAAATGTCTTTATTGGAAAAATGCAAGTGGTATATTGCTTAAATGTTTGCCTGAGTATCATGCAAGGAAGGTTAAGCACGAGTTCCATGAAGGAGAGTGTGGAGGCCACCTATACTGGAAGACAACAGCCAACAAAATCTTGAGGGCTGGTTACTATTGGCCTACTCTTTTTATTGATGTACACAAGATGATAATTTCTTGTCATAAATGTCAACTTTTTGAAGGCAAAAGGAAGCTGCTACCCTTACGTCTGCATCCAATCACTGTTGAAGCTCCATTTCAATAGTGGGGACTTGACTTCATAGGTGAAATCCATCCATCATCTTCAACTCAACATAGATGGATTCTCACTACCAAAGGCTACTTCACTAAATGGATAGAAGCCATCCATTGTAGGCAAGCCAATGATTCTGTTATTATAAAGTTCATGGAGAATAATATTCTCTCTAGATTTGGCTGTCCTACCAAGATCATCACTGATAATGCAACAAAATTTGGATCTAATAAGATGGTTGAATTCTGTCACAAATATCAGATAACATTGGGGCATTCCACAACCTATTACCCTCAAGGTAATGGACATGCAGAATCCTCAAACAAGATTTTAGTGAACATAATCAAGAAGTTGTTGGAAGACAACAAAAATTATTGGCACATAAAGCTTGTGCATGCACTTTGGGCTGACAGATTGACTTTGAAAAAATATATTGGCATGTCACCCTACTAGCTTGTGTATGGAACTGATGCAAACTTTCATACTAGCCTTGGTATGCTAGTTATGAAGTTGATTCAAGAGTTTCAGTTTGAAGATAATGACATGATCAGAAGGATAAATCAGACTATTCACCTTCAGTAGACCAGAGAGGAGGTTTATAACAAAGCATTGCAGAAGCAAGATAACATTAAAAAGCTTTTTGACAGAAGAACAAACTGTTGGGGATATGCAATTTATTAGCAAGATTGGCAGAGTCCAATTACAGAAACAACATTGTTTCAACCAAATTTGGGATTCTAGGATCTAGCCATCCTGAATCCGGAGAGGGATCTCTCCAATAAGTGCAAAGATGGATTTGTCTTTGAAGTTTGGGGTTTATGATATTAGGCTAGTTATGAATGCCAAGGGTTTTTTTGTTTTTTTTTGGATGGTTGAGCATGATTACTGTCCAAGATGGAAAGTTTTGAGTGCAAAAAGTTTCAAAGGTGAGAAGTTGTAGGCAATCAGAATAAGCTTCGGTCAAAAAGGTAGACAATTATAGGTTTTAGTCCATTGGGCTATGGAGTCATAATAGGGTTTAATTGGAACAACAAGAGACAAGAGTGGTCCATGGGGCAAGTCATCTATGTCTAAGGATCTCTTTAAAGATTTGATTTATGGAATGGAATGATACAATAAGAAGGAGAAATAAATAGATGCAGAAACAAGAGCAGCCTATGATCTGATAATTACTTTGAAACTAGTCAGCCTTTGACATGAACTCAAGAAAAACATAAAAGTAAACTAGGATCTGGTAAGTACTGTGAAAAGAGCTAGCCTTTGATACACTTTCAATAGAAAACATCATAAAACTAAGGGAAACTTGAAGGCAACTTTTGGAGTAGAAACTAGCGGGCCGGGCTCACCACAAATCCTCTCCTAGTTCTTCTTTACTTGGTTACTTTCAAGACAAATACAAAGATAACAATAGAATGGCCTAAGATCTGGTAAGTACTTTGAAACTAGCTAGCTTTTGAATCATTCAAAGGGAAACAATCGGATAGTCTGTGGGATCATACTGGGACCAGGGCTCACCATATCTTCCTCAGTTCATCTTCACTAAACATATACTGAAAGTAACATCTAATAATAACATTCAATTAAGACAATAAGACAAGGGAACGCCAGCATTCCTATGCTTAAACTAAATTAAATCATTCTTGAATAACACAATTTAGAAGAAAACATTCAGATAAATATTTTGAGTTAGAGAAGGTTACTGATATACAGTAGGTCCTAACTCTATGCATGTTGTTCTTTATAAGAGAATATGAAACACAAATGAAAACAGAAAAAAAAATAACAAATTACAATTAGAGAAACATCATTGTCAACATAGACCAGGATCCCATAAATCGGCTTGTATTGATGCTCCAAACCAGTGACAACTTTAAGTCCAGTGCTTTAATTTAGCGACCATCTACACATCTTAGCCTAACCTATCTATCACCAGCAGAGCTCCAAGAGCCAGTGAATACTATGTACAATCAGAAGTTTTTGCTCAAATGTATATCAAAGTTCTACAACCAACCTCTCGCTCCATCAAGTTCTGCTGAAGTATTTATAGAAAGATGAGGAGGTGAGATATGATAAAAGATCTCAATTACAATTAATACAGAGTTAATGTCTTCTTGGCCCTTGGGGGCTCAATGAATAAACTGTACAGGTGTCTCACTGTATTAATTGATTTACACTTATGAATTAAGCTCGGTGGGAGCTTAGTTGACCTTTGACGCTCTATGTGACGCTAGGGTTACTCTGCAGATATCTTTTTCATTAAGTTTTATTGCAGAAGTAACCTTTCCGGCTGTGCTGAGGTGAAAATATTCTTTTGATCAATAAATTTGGCCTATGATTGAATACTTTGAGGAACAGGTGGCACTGTGGTAGCTGAGGAATCAATTTGCCTCAGATTGTGGTGGTGGAAGCATTCCAGCTTGATAAAACACTTTATGTTTTCTGTAAACTGTGTTTTATTTGGGGATTAGGCTTTTGATAAGTATCTTAGACGTAATCCCCACAAATAAGTCGTTTAATCCTCTGTTCTAGTGCATTTTTTTCTTCGACGCTGATACTCTTTGATAGTGTTAAATCCATGGTTTTCTTGCTGTTGTGCAGGGCCGCGCAGGGTTCATAAAGCATCAATGCCTGAGGAAACACTGAAGAAAATTGAATTTCTACCCTGTGAATGATTTCCTTTGATGAATCGAAGACGTGAGGGTCGTCACCCTCCGCCTCTGAATCTTCATCGAAAATTGTGAGAAAATGATAAAAAATCCTACAAAATACGAAAACTTATTAACAAATCATACTTTTATAGGCTGATTGCATCGGAGGGTGTGTGGAAGAGCAGGGCCATTGGATGGAATCATCCAATGGTCGGGATTAATTGGGGAGATCATAAAATGGGCGGAAGAAAAATTAAATCTGAACCGTCGATCGTGCAGAGATCGACGGTCAAGATTGAACGAGGTGGTCAGAGGAGAAGGATGAATCTGAACCGTCGATCGCATAGAGATCGATGGTCGGGATTCGGCAATGGAAAGTCAAACGGAGAGATCGAGAGATGAATTGTGGGTCGGCGGAGATTGAATTGTCGTTATACGATGGCCCAGCTATCGCGCGCGCACCTTTGTTAACCATCGAACAACTTTGGCGAGCGATGACCGTTGGATCAGTGGGCCCAGATCGGACGGTCCACATCGATATCGCTGGGCGTCCGGGTCCGATCATTAACGCGCGATGGACGATGGATGGACGATGGTTTTGCAATAGTACATGGGATGCGTGTCAAGCAGCGTATGGAATCGCTGGCCATCGGGCAAAAACCGCCCTTCGGCGAAGAGTGGTGCGATAGAAACCGCGCGGTTTTGGGAAAATGACGCATGGTTGGGGGGTCCACAGGGAGGCGTGCTCTGCACCGTCAGATCTGCGGATCAGATCGACGGTGGAGATTTCTCCACATTTGCACGGGCGGAAAATATAATAAAATGTTAATTCGACGGTTTAAATACATTTTCAAAGGTTTTTTTTAATGTTTTGGACGAAATATTGATTCAAACCAGATGAGTGCCCAACTGCTCAGCACGTGGTCACGACGCCAGGGCGCATGGAAAAAAAGGGTTAAGGACCTGGCCGAAGGGCGCTTAAGTCCAAAACATAGAAAATATGCATTTTTATTGATTTTTCAACGTTTTCAAAGGGTTTCAAGGGTTTCGGTATAGTTAAAAAATGGGTTTTCAACTATGGGAAAGTGATTTTCATAAATGGAAGAAGAGGATTTATGAAAACAAGGGTGTTTTTATGGAGAAAAAGGGGAGAAAATGAAGGTTTGAGAAGGAGGAAAAATGAAGGTCTTGCAGCAGTCTTTCATTAGGAAACAACAAAACTTCAGAATCTTTTAGGAAGTAAATATCAGTGCAGATCTGGACAGAGGCAGGAGGCCTTCAAGAGTCTTTCAAGAGCCAACAATTTTTGTCATAGAAAATTGTTCCTTGAAGGCTCAAAATAGATTTAGCCGCCTTTTGGTATAATCAAATTTTACAGGTGGCTAACAGTGGCTCCGCTTGGGGATGGTGTCTGCCTGAAGGCATCAAGAACTTTCAGACCTGCATTCTCTGGGAGGCTAACCATGTGCCTGATACTTTAATGTTATATGGGAGTCTGATCAGTTGCCTAATCCATTGGGTTGCCTTTATTTCTATGGATAATGTTTTGAAAACATATTTAGCAACCATGAAAGCAATGGATCTTCATAAATACAACTTTCTACTTACCCAATCCTACAAATCTAACATTTTTTCTTCAATAGAGTGCACTTGGATTGGAAAACTCTTTTCAAAACATTTTATTCTTTTGAAAGAAGGAAATCTAATCTATTTCTACTCCTTATTTCTCCCTGAACTCATATTAAACAGTTGAGTTTAGATGCTTCTCTACCTATTCTACTGTTTGTTGGGATTAAACTGTCCAACAGATTTTCATTCTCTAAATTTCTACAACATAAATTTAAAAAAAGTCAAGTCAAGATTAAGCTATTTACTTGCTGTGTTCTATGGCATAAAGACAAGCTGCACATAGACTTTTATTTCACAAAAATTAAATAAAAAATGGAAGGCTTAAGATCTGAAAATTTTGGAGACATTTCCTTCCTCTTTTTACAGCTTTGTTTTGACTCATATTGAGCTGTCTTTCCTTTTCTTCTGGTTCAAATTTTGAGCTGATTAGAACCAGATTTTACATCTTTTTGACTCAGAAAATAAAACATTTTTGAGTCATCTCTCTTTGCAACCTTAGGTTTAGATTTTGAACATGTTTGAACCTTTCATTTCTATCCTAAACTATCTACTGATAAGCCAAGATTAAACAGTTTGGCAAATCAAATTCACTACCCTATTAGCAGAAAATTAAAAACTAATTAGTCAAGATTAAACAGTTTGAATAACTAGAAGTTTGTTTTTCAGGAGTGGCACTTGAGCTTGCACACTTTCAGAAATTGTTTCTCTTTTTTGGTATGGGGCTATACCTTTCTTGTTTTGACAATCTGCCCTCTTTTTTTTTTTTTTTTTTTTTACAACTTTGAATGCAATGGGGGATGAAATATTCATAATGGAAAAGATAAAAAGGCTTCAAAACATAACATGGATCAATAGAAGTAATTCTTAAGCATCCTGCCATTGAAAGGATCCCCAAACAATTTTGCTCCATTCAACTCCTGCAAGAAAAATGCATTGTTACCAGCAGCTGAATGAATAGAGTAAGGGCCAAGCCATAGGTTGTCAAATTTTCCATGCTTGCCCTTCTCTTCCCTCCTTGAGTCCCACTTTAAAAAATTTTCCCCAATCTTGAAACTGCTGGCCTTTGTTCTTCTGTCAAAAAGCTTCTTAATGTTGTCTTGTTTCTGCAATGCTTTGTTATACACTTCCTCTCTGGTTTGTTGAAGATGAATGGTCTGATTTATTCTTCTGATCATGTCATTATCTTCAGTCTGCAACTCTTGAATAAAATTTATCACTAGTACACCAAGGCTGTTTGGAAAAATTGCATCAGTGCCATACACAAGCTGAAAGGGTGACATACCAATAGATTTCTTCAAAGTTAATCTGTCATCCCAAAGTGCATGAACCAGCTTTGTGTGCCAAGAATTTTTTTTGTCCTTCAAAAATTTCTTAATTATGTTCACTAAGCTTTTGTTCGAGGATTCTGCAAGTCCATTACCTTGAGGGTAATAGGCCGTGGAATTCCCCAATGTTATCTGATATTTGTGATAGAACTCAACCATCTTCTTTGATCCAAATGCTGTTGCATTATCAGTGATAATCTTGGTAGGACAACCAAATCTGGAGAGAATATTAGTCTCCATAAACTTTATGATAACTGAATCATTGGCCTGCTTACAAGGAATGGCTTCTATCCACTTAGTGAAATAGTCTGTGGCAGTGAGAATCCATCTGTGCTGGGAAGAAGATGGGGGATGTATTTCTCCTATAAAGTCAAGTCCCCACTGTTGAAAAGGGGCTTCAACAATGATTGGATGCAAAGGGAGGGGTAGTAGTTTTCTTTTGCCTTCAAAAATTTGACACTTATGACAGGCTATGATCATCTGGTGTACATCATGGAAAAGAGTAGGCCAATAGAAACCAGCCCTCAAAATTTTGTTGGTTGTTGTCTTCCAGTACAAATGACCTACACACTCTCCTTCATGGAACTAGTACTTAACCTTCTTTGCATCAAACTCAGGCAAACATTTAAGAAATAGACCACTTTCATTTTTCCAATACAGACATTTATCTATAATGCAATAGTTTACAACTTTCAATTTTAGGAACCTTGCCTTTGTTTTTGTCAAACCAGGAGGTGTATTCAAATTAAGCAGAACATAAAGAATATCAGCATACCAAGAGGAATTCATAAAATGGTTTTCAACAATGGGTGTTGATATTTCCTCTTGATCATCTAAAGCATTAATCATATGAATATCAAGAACTTCACAATTTGATTCAGCCATTAATCTAGCTAGACCCTGGCCTTTGATGAGCTTAGTGGGTTTTATCTCTAAATCATATTCAAGAATAACAACAATCCACTTACCTCTTTTACCATCTGGGTCCTGTGTTAGAATGTCTTTGACAACTGAATTTGGGGCAAAGGCAATAATATGTGAATGAAGGATGTATACTCTGAAGTCTCTCAATGCTTTAACCAAAGCAAATGCTTGCTTCTCCATAATTTTGTACTTCAAAAGGGCATCCCTCAATGCCTTGCTAAAGAATGCAATAGGATGCTCTTGTCCTTTTAGGTTTTTCTGTAAAAGGACAATAGCTATGGTATGTTCTGATGCAAATGAGAAAATATAAAAATCTTTTGAAA
This sequence comes from Pinus albicaulis, assembly GCA_034641835.2. Lineage (NCBI taxonomy): Eukaryota > Viridiplantae > Streptophyta > Pinopsida > Pinales > Pinaceae > Pinus > Pinus albicaulis. Next base: position 47,600 of record JAXQQM020072559.1, read on the forward strand.
AATCAGGACTTATCAGAACCGGTGTTTTGGTTAACGCTTGTTTCACCAGTTCAAAGGATTTCTTTGCTTCCAAGGTCCACTTTACCCCTTGCTCCTTTTTCAGCATGTTTGTGATATTCCTAAGGAGCTCAGCTAAATTAGGGATGAACCTTCTCAAAAAGTTGTTCTTCCCAATGAAAGATTGCAACTCCTTGATGTTTCGAGGATGAGAGATTTTCAATATGGCCTCAATCCTCTTTGGATCTATCTTTATACCCTCTTCTGAAATAATGTGTGACCGAATAATGTCTTCTTAGGGTTTAAAGATATTCCAAACCTTCTGCACTTCTCGAAAACTTTTCTCAAATGCTCTAAGTGTTCTTCATCTGTTTTTGAAAACACAGTGACATCATCAAGATAGATAATGATGAAGAAACCCAATTCTTCCGAGAATGCTATGTCCATGGCCCTTTGGAAAGTTGCTCCAGCATTCATTAAACCAAAGGGCATTTTCACATACATGAAAATGCCCCATGGTGTAGTAAAGGATGTCTTTAATTGATCAGCAGGGTAAACCAAGATCTGATTGTACCCTGAATAGCCATCCAGCAAAGAAATTCTTCTAGACCCTACCACCCTTTATAAAATATGATCCATCTTTGGTAAAGGGTAGTTGTATTTTAATGAAGCTTTGTTTAAGTCCCTAAAGTCTATACAAAGCCTGATTTCTCCAGTTTTCTTCCTAACATACACTAGATTGGATACCCATTCAGAATATCTAATAGGGACGATAATACCAGCTTCATACATCTTTTTAATCTCCTTTTCAACCAAAGGTAACTGAACAGGGTTTATTCTGTGCAGTTTCTGTTTGAATGGTTTTTGGTTTTCTTTGAGGGGGATTTTGTGCTGTATTATTTCAGTGTCATAGGATTTAAGATCTTCGTAACTCCATGCAAAAACATCAGAAAACTGTTTAAACAGCTCTATGTATTTGAGTTTAATGTGAGTTGGTAATGTTTTAGACAATTTAATCATTTTCGGTTTTTCCTCACTGCCTATATTGCACTCTTCCACTTCAGTCTCTACAGGTTCCAATTTTGGTTTTTTAGCCACATCATCAAAATCAAACAACTCTTCCAAAGGTGCCAGACCTCTAGGCAAACTTTCATCTTTAGCATGGAGAGTTTCCAACTCCTCTATTTCGTTTGTAAGTTTGCTAGACAATAGGTTAATATTGACAGGCTCAGGAGACGGTTCTTCTTCACCAAGAAATTTTTCTTCACTGCAGTCTGTTTCATAGTCTGAGTCCGAACTGTTTAGTTCGAATTCATTTCTGAATCACATGAATTCTTCTATTTGTTTGTCATTTTCAAACACCTACCAACACTTCTTATTATCAGGCACTGCTAGTCTAAACTTTATCTCAGTTGTGCAATTTTTTGTTTCAAATGGTGCTAAGCATGTCCTAGCTGCAAAGGCTAAATTGTGGGCTGCAATGTTTCTTTTCCTTGGGAAAAAAACTAATTTGGACTCCTCGAATGTTTTTAAAAGGTCCATGAAATCATTCCGATAGGCTCTAAGTCTGGGATGATTTGCGTTATACTCCCCATTGACTTGCCTAATGATCAATTCAGAATCCCCATATACATTGATTCTTCGGGCTCCTAACTTTTTCAAAAGATGTAAGCCTAAGAGAAGGGACTCATATTCTGCTATGTTATTGGAACACTGAAAGTTTAATTTGCATGAAATGCATTCTGTGTGATTTTTTTCAGTGTTAGTAATCCAGACACCTGCACCAGTGTTAGTTCTAGTGCATGACCCATCAAAATACATACTCCAGAGAGGAATTTTCTCGGTTTTATCTTGGTTAGAGTCCTCTTCAACTATCATGCTCGAAGGTTGTTGTGGAATATCAACACTGAGTTGAATTTGTTTTGATTCCCCCTGGTTTTCATTTTTTTGAGGGACACATTCTCGACTCTCAATGTTTAGAAGAAAGGGATACATGACTTGTAGTGCAAGACCCACATTTGGTTTGCTGTTGTTTAAAGGTTCAGCAAACTGTTTTGACATTTCATTGGTATTCGCCTCCTCCTCTCTATCGGCCATTAATTCTGTTAAAGTGACTTGTTCACTAAGTGTTTCATCATTAAAAATGATAAAATAATCGAGGCCTGTGTTGACAGAATAGATAGGAGAGTTTTTTGGTATGTCTTGGCTTGTGACTGTGTATTTCATATGGGATTCCCTGTAAAGTCTTCTAGTTTGGTTGAAAACAGGGATAGTCGCATAGGTCATGTCCATTTTCATAGTCCCTTGTAACTTAGCCCCCCAAGACCTTGATAAAAGCATTCCATATTTTGGGGGCACATCAGCCACAACAATATACATGACTAAGCATTTGGCTGGAATTTGGGCTAAGTTAACGCAGAGGTCCTTGATCAATCCTAAACATTTTACTCTGCTAGAATCAAAAGAGTAAAGGTCTTTATAAGGTCTGGTGATTTCTAGACCTAGGCTCTCCATTACAGCTTTAGGCATTAGATTATGAGAAGCCCCAGAGTCATGCATAGCGTTGTGCAAAATCTTGTCATGAACATTAAAACTTACATAAAAGGGAGGAACAGGTCCCTCTTGATACTTTCCTTCAATCTTTGGACCAAAAATAAGCTCTGGTTGGTCATCGTTAAGATTGACTGTGTCATTGTTGTCTTATAAATTTAAAGCCTTCAAAATTTGGGTCCTATATACTCGGTGAGGGGAACATAAATTTTGATCTTCGAAATTTCCTGCTCCAGGCTGAACGGAATTTAGTTCTTTAAAGTGCTGGTTTCAGTATTATTAGCGATCATTCTATTAGCAATGTCAGCTTGCTGATTTGTTTTATTTACATTTGATAAAATTGTTTTAACAGGAGTAGTAGCTGATGTGTTAGTACTACTAATGTCTACACTCTGTTTTTCATTGTCTTGAGTGCCTTTTCCTTTACCTTTATCAAAATTTTCAGCCACTGATTTATCCTTTTGTTTAACCACTTTAGGCTTGGTTGCAGTGTTGTTTTGTGAGGATTTGTCAGAGGTTTTGTTGACTAGATTTAATTCTAAGGGCATATTCTCTTTGAGGTTCGGTGATGGCATTTTCCATGTCTAGACAACAATTTTCATTACCATCTATTTTGTCATCATAAGGTGTATAAAGACCCTGTTTTTTATCATAATGAACCTCAAAGTCATCATCATTTACCCCAAACAGGTTGATATCTTCTTCCTCTAATATTTCATCCATTTCCTCAACCTCATTCACATAGTTTTGATGAAAGGGAGGAGTGATCTGTTGATCATCTTCCCTAGGTCTGTTTGGAGGTTGGCTCCTTCTAACATTCTGATTTTGGTTTTGGTTTCTGTTTTGAGGAGCACTTTGATTTTGGCTTGCTTGTGCTCTCTTAATTATGCTCATCTCTTTCATCATCTCCTCCATCATTTTCTCTATCTTTGAGTTGGAAGTAGAAGGTGTGGATTCCTCTCTAAAAGATACTCTCTTCTCAGATTTCATTCTTGCTCTCTTCTCCATTAAGTTGACTTCTACAGAAAGAGCACCTCTTTGCATATCTTCAAGAGTTGCAAAATCTCTCTCTCTTAGCGAATAGGTCATGTCAGAGTCAAACCCTTCAGGAAACTTGTTTAAAGCTGAGCCTTGTGGAGGTTTTAGTTATGGGGAAAGTGCATTATACACACTATTGAATCTAGTGCAATAAGCTTGCACACTTTCCCCAGGGTTTCTATGGAGGTTTTTATAATCAGAAAGGACTTGGAGAGGATTCGTTTTTACTTCCCATTTGTTTAAGAATGTTTGATGGAAGCCCTGGAGATCATTGATACTATGGGGGGCTAATATTTTAAACATTTTCTTACTTCTCCCCCCAGGATTTGAGCAAATAATCTAAGTTTGACAGAATCATCATCAATTTCATTTCTGTCAAAATAGTAATCCATCTTATCCACATGTTGTGATGCAGTTGTAGTATTGTTAGCATCATATAATGGAATTTTGGACTGATAGTCCTATGGAAGGTTGACTAATGGTGCAGGAAGGACTAAGGGAGCATACCATGCTGCCATGGTAAGTGGTGCAGGCGGATTTACAAGGGGTGGATTAAAAAAAGGGAAAGTGGGTTGGAGTGGGGTGGTTTGAACAATGGATGTTGGATGAAGGGATGTGGATGGAACAACAGCAGATTGTTGAGTTGATCTTGGATGAGAGACACCTAGGTTGTGGAGGAAATGTAAATCAGGAGGTGTTGTTTCTCTACTACCAGGATGTTCACTAGTTTCTGGAGGAGGAAATGAAGACTCAGAATCTAGCTGGATTAAATCATCAAATGACCTAGTTCTAAATGGATTTACTAAGTTAGCTTGTGATTGTTGTAGAGCTGAAATATTTTCAGGAACTGATTTAGCTCTCAAAGGTGGTTTAAAAACAGTTGATGATTTAATATTAGGAGACTTCCTAAGGATACTTTCAGGGTTATCAACTACTTCAGGGGGATCAGGGTCAGGATAGGCTCTAGTGTGAATCTTTATAGAAGCCACTATGCTGTGTTTTTTAGACCCAAATAAACAAGAAAAATTCAGCCAGGTATGACATTCTTTGAATGGTTAACTAATCTATTTATAAAAAATTTCAATCCTACGCTCCTCAAACTGAGTTTGAATGATATTATGATGATCAGGGTTCTTTCCAGTGGAGTCTTAAGGTCTGTTTAGGATTATGGAGTCGCCAAGTGGAAGTTTTTAGCTCCTTTCAGAGGTAAAGGTTTTCTGGTCCACCACCATGCTTGTGAAATATCCCTTTTCAAGGATATCTCTGAACACAACAAACTCTAACCAGAGATTGATTAGGAGAGCATTGACCAGATATTTCACCTCTGAAAGAGGATGAGATCCAGAAGCTACCTCGCCCTTTCCAGACTCTGTCTAAGAGTATGAGGTAAAACACCACAAAAGGTAAGTGAAATGTAGGAGTAAGTGTTTTTAGTACCAATCTGAAATATTTTTAGGTTTTCTGAGTTATTTTTCAATTGAGTGGTTTTTAAGAATATCCTAACTCTGTTTCAAAACTTAGCTATGGTTATGAGACAAAGACAGTCTACTCTTATGGCTAAGCCAGCTAATTTTTCAAGGTTTGATAAAATCTTAAGAGAATCCTAGGGTTTGCCTAGATTGTCACTAATTCAGACAAGTTTCATCATGATTACCATTTCTTGGTAGTGCTTGAAAAGTCTGCTTTTAACTCTCAAATTTTTATGAAGTTTTTTTAAAGGAAACTAAGATGAAAATCCAACTGAGTCCCCAGCGGAGTCGCTAGAAATTTTGGGGGTCTGTAATTTATTAGCAAGATTGGCAGAGTCCAATTACAGAAACAACATCGTTTCAACCAACTTTGGGATTCTAGGATCTAGCCCTCCTAAATCCGGAGAGGGATCTCTCCAATAAGTGCAAAGATGGATTTTTCTTTGAAGTTTGGGGTTTATGATATTAGGCTAGTTATGAAGGCCAAGGGTTTGTTTTTTTTTTTTTGGATGGTTGAGCATGATTACTGTCCAAGGTGGAAAGTTTTGAGTGCAAAAAGTTTCAAAGGTGAGAAGTTGCAGGCAATTAGAATAAGCTTCGGTCAAAAAGGTCGACAATTACAGGTTTTAGTCCATTGGGCTATGGATTCATAATAGGGTTTAATTGGAATAGCAAGAGACAAGAGTGGTCCATGCGCCAAGTCATCTATTTCTAAGGATCTCTTTGAAGATTTGATTTATGGAATGGAATGATACAATAAGAAGGAGAAATAAATAGATGCAGAAACAAGTGCAGCCCAAGATCTGATAAGTACTTTGAAACTATTCAGCCTTTGACATGAACTCAAGAAAAACATAAAATTAAACTAGGATCTGGTAAGTACTTTGAAAATAGCCAGCCTTTGACACACTTTCAATAGAAAACATCATAAAACTAAGGGAAACTTGAAGGCAACTTTTGGAATAGAAACTAGCGGGCCGGGCTCACCACAAATCCTCTCCTAGTTCTTCTTTACTTGGTTACTTTCAAGACAAATAAAAAGATAACAACAGAATGGCCTAAGATCTGGTAAGTACTTTGAAACTAGCCAGATTTTGACTCATTCAAAGGGAAACAATCAAATAGTTTGTGGGATCATACTGGGACCAAGGCTCACCATATCTTCCTCAGTTCATCTTCACTAAACATATACTGAAAGTAACATATAAGAATAGCATTCAGTTAAAACAATAAGATGAGGGAACGCCAACATTCCTATGCTTAAACTGAATTAAATCATTCTTAAATAACACAATTTAGAAGAAAACATTCAGATAAATATTTTGAGTTAGAGAAGGTTACTGATATACAGTAGGTCCTAACTCTATGTATGCTGTTATTTATAAGAGAATATGAAACATAAATGAAAATAGAAACAAAAATAACAAATTACAATTAGAGAAACATCACCGTCAACATAGACCAGGATCCCATAAATCAACTTGTATTGATGCCCAAAACCAGTTACAACTTTAAGTCCAGTGCTTTAATTTAGCGACCATCTACACATCTCAGCCTAACCTATCTATCACCAACAGAGCTCCAAAAGCCATTGAATACTATGTACAATCAGAATTTTTTGCTCAAATGTATATCAAATTTCTACAACCAACCTCTCACTCCATCTTCTGCTGAAGTATTTATAGAAAGATGAGGAGGTGAGATCTGATAAAAGATCTCAATTACAATTAATACAGAGTTAATGTCTTCTTGGCCCTTGGGGGCTCAATGAATAAACTGTATAGGAGTCTCACTGTATTAATTGATTTACACTTATGAATTAATCTCAGTGGGAGCTTAGTTGACCTTTGAGGCTCTGTGTGATGCTAGGGTTACTCTGCAGATATATTTTGCATTAAGTTTTATTGTAGAAGTAACCTTTCTGGCTGTGCTGAGGTGAAAATCTTCTTTCGATCAATAACTTCAGCCTCTGATTGAATACTTTGAGGAACAGGCAGCACTATGGTAGCTAAGGAATCAATTTGGCTCAGATTGTGGCAGTGGAAGCATTCTAGCTTGATAAAACAATTTAGGTTTTCTGTAAACTGTGTTTTATTTGGGGATTAGGCTTTTGATAAGTATCTTAGATGTAATCCCCACAAATCTATCCTTTAATCCTCTGTTGAGGTGCATTTTTGTCTTCGACGCTGATAGTGTTTGACAATGTTAAATCCATGGTTTTCTTGCTGTTGTGCAAGGCTGTGCAGGGTTCATAAAGCATCAATTCCTGAGGAAACACTGAAGAAACTTGAATTTCTACCCTGTGAATGATTTCCTTTGATGAATCGAAGACGGGAGGTTATTCACCCTCTGCCTCTGAATCTTCATCGAAAATTGCGAGAAAATGATAAAAAATCCTACAAAATATGAAAACTTATTAAGAAATCCTGCTTTTATAGGCTGACTACATCGGAGGGTGTGTGAAAGAGCAGGGCCATTGGATGGCATCATCCAATGGTTGGGATTAATCGGGGAGAACATAAAATGGGCGGAAGAAAAATTAAATCCAAACCATCGATCTTACAGAGATCGATAGTCGAGATTGAACAAGGCGGTCAGAGGAGAAGGATGAATCTGAACCGTCGATCGCGCAGAGATCGACAATTGGGATTGGGCAATGGAAAGTCAAACGGAGAGATCGGGTGATGAATTGTGGGTCATTGATCTGCAGATCAAATCGACGGCAGATATTGAATTGCCGTTATACGATGGCCCGGCTATCGCGCGTGCACCTTTGTTAACCATCGAGCAACTTTGGCGAGCGATCACCGTTGGATCAGTGGGCCTAGATCAGACGGTCCACATCGATGTCGCTGGGCGTTCGGGTCTGATCATTAATGCACGATGGATAACGGATGGACGGTGGTTTTGCAATAGTACATGGGACGCGTGTCAAGCAGCATATGGAATCGCTGGCCATCGGGCAAAAACCGCCCTCCGGTGAAGAGTGGTGCGATAGAAACCACGTGGTTTTGGGAAAAAAACACATGACTGGGGGTCCACAGGGAGGCACACTCCGCACCGTCGGATCTACAGATCAGATCGACGGTCGAGATTGCTCCACATTTGCACGGGCGGAAAATTTAATAAAATGTTAATTTGACGGTTTAAATACATTTTCAAAGGTTTTTTAATGTTTTGGGCGAAATATTGATTCAAACCGGATGAGCGCCCGACTTCTCAGCACGTGGTCACGGCGCGAGGGGGCATGGACAAAAAGGGTTAAGGACCTGGCCAAAGGGGGCTTAAGTCCAAAACATAGAAAATATGCATTTTTATTGATTTTTCAACGTTTTCAAAGGGTTTCAAGGGTTTCGGTATAGTTAAAAAATGGGTTTTCAACTATGGGAAAGTGATTTTCATAAATGGAAGAAGAGGATATATGAAAACAAGGGAGTTTTTATGGAGAAAAAGGGGAGCAAATGAAGGTTTGAGAAGGAGGAAAAATGAAGGTCTTGCAGCAGTCTTTCATTAGGAAACAACACAACTTCAGAATCTTTTAGGAGGTAAATATCAGTGCAGATCTAGACAGAGGCAGGAGGCCTTCAAGAGTCTTTCAAGAGCCAACAATTTTTGTCATAGAAAATTGTTCCTTGAAGGCTCAAAATAGATTTAGCCACCTTTTGGTATAATCAAATTTTACAGGTGGCTAACACAAAGGCCAACAATTTCAGTATTGGGGACAAAGTTTTAAAGTGGGACTCAAGGAGGGAAGACAAGGGCAAGCATGGAAAATTTGACAACTTATGGCTTGGCCCTTATTTCATTCATTCAACTGCTGGTAATAATGCCTATTTTTTGCAAGATTTGAATGGAGCAGAATTGTTTGGGGGTCCTGTCTGTTGGGTGTGGAGCCTGATTATCTTGTTTACTTTGTATCACAGCATTGGACCCTTGTATCTTAAAAGGGGCGGCAACGCCGCCTGTAATTAATCGCTGTCGTGGGGGGTCCAGGGGGGGCAGTAGCACTTTTTGGAGCCCCCCCCCTCACGAGGGGTTTCGGGGGCAGCGCCCCCGAAGCTAAAAATAGATGTAAAATTGCCTTGTAAAAGTATAGTAATTTCTAGTCAATCTGGGTCGTTCATAGGCGGATGATCTGACGGTAGAAGTTATGTTTAGTTTAGGTTTTTTTGCCCAAAAAGGCAACCCCCTTGTATATATGAGGGTATTGTATTGCGGCTGTGTATTATGTGTGTATTCTCAGAGCGATAAACATATAGGGAGACTGTGAGAGAGAACAAAGGATATTACAGTGGATCTGCTGTAGGTTTTGTCTCTTCAATTTTTGCTGGATAATAGAAAGGAAGGACTGGCTATTCGGGGTGGACGTATCCCAAACTGGGTGAACCACGTATATCTATGTCTCTCTGGTTTTATGTGTTTTGTGTGCTTTTATTTTTCGCATATTTTATGTGTTTCATTGCTCCATAATATATAATTTTCTAACAACTGGTATTAGAGACGAAGGTCTATTTGGCTGATAAACTCGTAGGAAAGAAGGGTTCCTGGTTCGAGTGGGAGCAATGGCGGAAGATGGTAAATTTAGGGTCGAAAAATTTAACAGCCAAGACTTCCCATTGTGGAAGATGCAGATGGAAGATTATCTGTATCAGAAAGATCTGTACCTACCATTGAGCAGAAAAACAAATAAGCCGACAGCCATGACAAACGCAGAATGGAACATTCTCGATAGAAAGGCACTCGGAACAGTACGGTTGTGCCTTGTGGCATCAGTCGCCTTCAATATTTCGAAGGAAAAAACAACAGAGGGTTTGATGCAGACGTTGGCGAAACTATATGAAAAACCCTCAGCCTCAAACAAGGTATTTCTTATGAAACGATTATTTAATATGAAGATGTTGGAAGGTGGATCTGTTGTAGACCATTTAAATGATTTTAATACAGTTACCAGTCAGTTAAGTTTTGTAGGGGTAAACTTTGATGATGAAGTTAGGGCTCTTTTATTTTTGTGCTCATTCCCAGAAAGCTGGAATGCTTTAGTTATGGCCATTAGTAACTCTGTCTCTGGATCTAGTACTTTAAATTTTGATGATGTTGTCGGTGCTATCCTTAGCGAGGAAATGTGACGGGAAAGCTCTGGTGAGACATCGGGTAATGCTTTGAGTGAAGATTCTAGGGGAAGAAGAATGGAAAGAGGAAAGAGCTCGAGTTATCGCAGTAAATCAAGGAAAGGTAGATCCAAGTCCAAATCGGGGATAGTGTGCTGGAAATGCGGAAAGAGAGGACACCTAAAGAAAGATTGTAGATCTTGGAAGGGAAAAGAAGGAGATGCACAACAAGAAAAAAATAATGAAGAAAATGTGACATGTGATGTGTTACAATATGCTTTGATTCTTTCTTTCGAAAATGTTACTGATTCTTGGGTTGTAGATTCAGGGGCTTCATTCCATGCCACACCTGATAAGAAATATTTTCATGACTATGTTCAAGGAGATTTTGGACAAGTTCGTTTGGGTGATGATAAACCCTATAAAATTATTGGAATGGGTAAAGTTCTTGTTAAACAACAGAATGGAAACCAATTGCTACTAAAGGAGGGTAGGCATGTTCCAAATCTGAAGAAAAATCGGATTTCAACAGGGCAGTTAGGCAGTGAAGGTTGTGTGACAACTTTCACAGATAAAACTTGGAAGGTCACCAAAGGAGTGCTGGTAATAGCAAAAGGTGAAAAGGTTGGTACATTCTATTTATGCAATGGTATTTCTAACTCTGTTAATGCTTTAACTTCCAAAGGAGCGGATGTAGGATTATGGCATCATAGGCTCGAACACATGAGTGAGAAGGGAATGAAGATTCTTCACTCAAGAAATTAGTTGCCAGGTTTGAAGAATGTTGATTTGGATTTCTGTGAAAATTGCATTTATGGAAAACAAAAGAGAGTCAGATTTATCAGAGTTGGAAAAGAAAAGAAGAGCCAAAAATTAGAGCTTGAGCATACAGATGTATGGGGACCTGCTCAGGTATCATCTCTCGGTGGCTCTCATTATTATGTTACTTTTATTGATGATGCAACTAGAAAAACATGGATTTATTGTATTCAGAATAAATCTGATGTATTTGATACTTTCTGTTGGCCACCTGTAAAATTTGTTCTATCAAAAGGTGGCCAAAACATTGTTCAGTATTCAAGGAACAGTTTCATGGCAGAAAGTGTATCTCTTGAAGCCTCTGAGGGATATCATATTCTTATTTCAATCTTCATTTATTTTCTCTTGACAACTCAGAAATTCTGCTAAAAATCCAAAGCCAAATACTGCTGCAAAACACCTGTTTTCCTTTGCCCTTCTTCCAAAACTGACCTCATTTTCAACCCCTTCATCTTTCCGTTGTATTCCCTCCATTCTCCTTTTTCTCCAAATCCCCCTTCATTAAAAATTCCTTTCGCAAGGCTCAAGACTCCTTCTTGACCCTATTGGAACCCACCAAAACCTTTGAAAATCATGAAAAATCCTTCAAAAATCATATTTTTCCATATATGGGACTTAAGCCCCTTCCGTTGAGGCCGAAACCCCTTTTTCTTCCATACACTCGCACCCTGGAACCAAGTTCTAACCCTTTGGCACTCATCGCAAATCGTAATCGCTCCAAACTGCGAGTTTATTTAAAAGAGCTCATCGCAAAAACTTGCGATGCGATCCATCGCAAATCACAATCGCTCCAAACTGCGAGTTTATTTAAAAGAGCTCATCGCAAAAACTTGGGATGCGATCCATCGCAAATCGCGATCGCTCTTCCCTTGATCGTACTATCCGCCTTCTGTACTTGCACCATTGAATATTTCATTCCAAATCTGCCCTTTTCCTTTGTAAAGTTTGAAAACCCACATTTCCAAAGTTTTTTACGTAAAAAATCAAGTCACGTGTTTTAATTTTGAAACGGGTGGACCCGCCGCGCAAACGCATCTCAGCCGTCCATCCAACTTGCAGATCTGACAGTGCGGAGGGCACTTTTCCGTGGTCCCTACCGTTCGAAAGCCGGTTGCCCAAAACCAGCGGTATCCTTCGCACCGCTCTTCGGGCAAAGGCTGTTTTCTCCCGACGGCTAGCGATTCCATACATCGCTTGACACGCATCCCTTGTACGAATTGAAAACCACCGTGCAACCGTCATCCCCCACGTGTTATAGCTCGGACCAGGATGCCCAACGAAATCGATCTCCGCCGTCCGATCTGGGCCCACTGATCCAACTGTGATCGCTTGCAGAAGTTTCTTGATGATTAACAAAGGTACGCGCATGATAACCGGTCTATGGCATGGCAGAAAATCAATCTCCACCGTCGATCTGATTTGCAATCGACGGCTCTTATTTCGTTGCCCCGATCCTCTAATCAGTCAGTTGGGCATTTTGTTCTTCACCGTTGATCTGTGGGCCGATCTCATCCGACGGCCCATGATCGTCCTCAGTCCCGAAATTGATTTTTAACCATTTTAACTGAAAACAAAGGTTTTTATTGTTTTTCTGAAGGAAATCACCACCCCATTTGACTTTTCTACTTCTGCTCCCGACCGTCAATCTCGCGCGATCGATGGTTCAGATATGATCATTCTTCCACCTCCCTTTGGCCCCATCTGATCAAATCCTGACCGTTGGATGATGCCATCCAACGGCCACACTCCTCCACATGCCTTCCGATGCAGCGAAACCTATATAATGCAGGATTTTATAATAGTTTGTTGTTTTTGCAGGGTTTGAAGGTTTCTTCGTTATTTTCGAAAGAATGCAGAAGCAGAGGGTGACGATCCTCCAGCCTCTGATCAATCAATTAAAAATCGTTCAAAGGGTTTAAATTTACATTTGATCAATGAAATCAAGACCCATTGATTCCATTCGACCCTGTACAGCCGTGCACACCAGAAAATTCAGTTAAATTGGGCACCGTTTAAGAGTATCAGTGTCGAAGACAAAATATACCAGAAATAGGATGTTTGAAGACCAAAACACAGATTTCAAGTTAATTAAAGGTGTTTTGGGAACGAAAAATACATCTGTCAAGCTGAGAAAGCCTCCACCGCCATAAAAAGAGGCTAATTGAACCCTCCATAGCTCCAAAAGACACTAGCAGCCTCGTAGAAATTAAAGATCGCCGAACAATTAATGCAAATCAAAGAATCTTATCTCTAATTGTCAGCAAAACCATTCTGGAAGTTGAAGAACAGTCGGGAAGCAGTTTTTTTCAATCGTTTGGCCTCGAATGACACAAATAGAGTTATGAAGTAGAGTTATAAATGATTATATTCCCACCTTATGCCTTGCCTGGTTCCCAAAGGCTAGGAATTGCATTAATTGCATAAATTGATAATACTTGACCCGTGGGAAATCCTCCCACCTATTCATTCTTCTATAAATACTGCTATAGAAGATGAGAAAATGTTGGTCTATGGACATCTGAATGCATGTAATAGTTATTCTGAAGCTACTGATGCCCTGTCTTGTAACTGAAAGATACACAAGCTGATATGGGAATTTCAAGGCTGTAGAGACCCACCGGGCTTGTTGATTGTAACTGGTTTGAACATCAATACAAGCTGCTGATTCATGGAATCCTCAATTATGTCAATGGTGATGTGCTCCTTACTGTTAATTGTTATTTTTCTTAATGTATTCACTCTGTTCACTTTCTCTGATAAAGAGCAGCAAACGTAGAGTTAGGATATACTCTCCACGGTACCCTACTCTTACTGAAAGCTTTACTTCTATGTTTTCTTCATTTGAATGTTCTCTTTGAAGAGTATATTAATGCAAGTTAGTTTAAAAATACTTCCCTGATCTAGATTTCTCTTTAAAACGATCCTTCCCTGTGTTTTCCTTAGAGTATATCAATGCAGGTTAGTTTAAAAGTACTTCCCTGATCTATATTGCTCTTTGTGATTATCATCTGTGTTTCCTTATCGAATATGTTGAAAGCAGGATAGTTTAAAAGCACTTACCTGATCTTAAGCAGTTCGAGCTGTTTTTTAAATTTTTCTGATTGAAATTACTTCAATGCAGGCTAGTTTAAAAGCACTTACCTGATCAACAGAAATACTTTTGTGTTTCCCCTTAAGTACATGTTGAAAGCAAGCTAGTTTAAAAGTACTTACTTGATCTTAGACTATGCTTTGTCCTTCCTTTTGTTTGGTCTTTCACTTCTTATCTGTTTCATTCCATAAAATCACTTTAAAGATCCTTTGATATAAGTAACTTGCCCCATGGATCCTTCTTGAATCTTGCTGTCCAATTAAATCCTCCTATGACTCCATAGCCCAATGGGTTAAAACTGTCTTTGCCCGTTTCTGTCAACTGAATCATTCCTTCATTGCAGACATTTTCACCCTTTATTTAGAACTTCCTTTCATCTTCATCATGTCTTTTCCCAACCAAAAACAAATAAATCAAACCCATGCTCTTCATAACTAGCCTAATATCACAATTTCAGCCTTTGAAGATCACATCCTTTAACTCATTTATAGAGAGATCCCTCTCTGGATTCAGGAGGGCTAGATCCTTGAATCCCAAAGCGGTTTGATGTTGCCCCTGCAGTTGGACTTTTGCCAATCTTGCTAATTACAGGGTTATAACATAATGGCGACTCCACTAGGGATTTTTTGAGTTCATAGTTGCTTGGCCAGCTTTTATAAACTCTTTAGTTTCCATACAACCACAATAACTCAGAAAACCCAAAAATATCTCAGATTGGTATCTAATAAACATGGTAGTGGACCATAAAACCTTTTACCTCTGAAAAGGAGCTAAAAACTTCCACTTGGCGACTCCACAATCCTGAACAGACCTTAAGACTCCACTGGGAAGAACCCTCATCACTTGTCATACCTGGTTGAACTTTTCTTGTTATTGGGGTCTAAAAAATACATCATAGTGGCTCCTAGAAAGATTCACACTAGAGCCCATCCTGACCCGGATCCACCTTAAATATTTGATGACCCAGAAATCATCCTTTGGAAGTCTCCTAGGATTAAATTATCAACTGTTTTCAGATCACTCTTGAGAGCTAATTCTGTCCCAGAAAATATTTCAGCTCTACAACAATCACAAGATGACCTAGTAAATCCCTTTAGAAATAGGTCTCTTGGCGATTTAGATCAGCCAGATTCTGAGTCTTCACTTTCATCTCCTGAGACAAGTGAACATCCTGGTGGTAGAGAAACCACACCTCCTGACTTACATTTCCTTAACAACCTAGGCCTCTCTCATCCAAGATCAGCTCAGCAATCTATTCCTAGTCCATCTACTTCCACTCACCCTACATCCACTGTCCAAACCACTCCACTCCAGCCTATTGTTCCTCTTGTAAATCCACCTCCACCTCCTGCCATGGCTGCATGGTATGCTCCTTTAGTCCTTCCTATACCCCTATTCAATATTCCACAGGACTATCAGTCCAAAATTCCATTATATGATGATAACAATACTACAACTTCATCACAACATGTGGATAAGATGAATGACTACCTTGACAGAAATGAAATTGATAATGATTCTGTCAAGCTTATATTGTTTGCTCAAAGTCTGGGGGGAGAAGTAAGAAAATGGTTCAAATTTCTAGCCCCCCATAGTATCAATGATCTCCAAACCTTCCATCAAACATTCTTAAACAAATGGGAAGTAAAGAAGAATCCCCTTCAAATCCTTGCTGATTACAACAACCTCCATAGAAACACTGGGGAAAGTGTACAAGCTTATTGTACTAGATTCAACAGTATCTATAATGCACTTCCCCCAAAACTAAAACCTCCACAGGGCTCATCTTTAAACAAATTTCCTGAAGGGTTTGACTCTGACATGACCTATTCGCTAAGAGAGAGAGACTTTGCAACTCTTGAAGATATGCAAAGGGGTGCTCTTTTTGTGGAAGTCAATTTAATGGAGAAGAGAGAAAGAATGAAGGCTGAGAAGAGAGTATCTTTTAGAGAGGAGTCCACACCTTCCACTTCAAACTCAAAAATGGAGAAAATGATGGAGGAAATGATGAAGAAAATGAGCATTCTTGAGAGAACGCAAGCCATTCAAAACCAAACTGCCTCTTAGAACAGAAACCAGAACCAGGGTCATAATTTTAGAAGAAATCAACCTCCAAACCGACCTAGGGAAGATGAACAACAGATCACCCCTCCCTTTCATCAAAAATTTGTAAGTGAGGTTGAGGAAACAGATGAGATAGCAAAGGAAGAGGATGTCAACATGCTAGGGGTAGATAATGATGACTGTGAGATTCATTATGATAGAACACAAGGTATATGTACACCTTATGATGACACAAGAGATGATGATGAAAATTATTATCAAGACATGGACAATGTTGTCATAGAGTCTCAAAAAGAATATGACCTTAGAAGCAAAACCAGTCAACAAACCCGCAACTCCAAAACCTCTAACAAATCTTCACAAAAAAGCCCTGTAACTAAGCCTAAATTTGTCAAACAAAAGAGTGACTGTGAATTATGATAAAGGTAAAGAGAAAAGCACTCAAAACAATGAAAAACAAAGTGTAGACATTAGTAGTACTAACATCTCAGCTAGTACTCCTGTGAAAACCATTTTGTCAAGTGTAAATAGAACAAGTCAGCAAACTGATGTTGCTGAGAAATTGAAAGCTAATAAGACTGAAACCAGCACTTTAAAGAGTCAAATTCCTTTCAGCCTAGAGCAGGAAATTTTAAAGATCAAAATCTCTGTTCCTTTAACTGAGTTAGCTACCCAACATGCATATAGAGCCCAAATTCTGAAGGCTTTAAATATTGAGGATAGTAATGAGACAGTAAATTTTAATGATGACCACCCAAAGCTTATTTTTGGTCCTAAAATTGAAGGTAAATTTCAAGAAGGGGTAGTACCCCCTTTCTATGTCAGCCTAAATGTCCATGAATTTTTTTTGCATAATGATATGCATGACTCTGGAGCCTCACACAACCTTATGCCAAAAGTGATAATGGAAAGGCTAGGGCTAGAAATAACTCGACCTTACAAGGACTTATATTCTTTTGACTCTAGCAGAGTGAAATGCCTTGGCCTAATCAAAGACCTTTGTATGAGTTTGACTCAAATCCCAGCCAAGTGCATGGTTATGGATGTTGTAGTGGCTTATGTACCCCCTACGTATGGCATGTTGTTATCAATATCATGGGGTGCCAAGCTGCAAGGTACAATGCAGATGGATGGAACATATGCTTCTATCCCTGTCTTTAGCCATCTTAGAAGACTATACAGAGAGGCACACTTGAAATTTATGGTCAGTAGTCTGGAGAAGCCTGAAAATTCCCCCATTTACTCTGTCCATACTGACCTGGATTCATTTATCCTTTATAAGGACGAACCTTAAAATAAGCCAGAGCTAGAAGACAACGACTCAGCCAAATGGTTAGAAACCCCAAATCTAGAAATGAATGTAGTTCTAGAGATGGAAGAAAACGAGATAGAAACCTTCGAACAGTGCATTGAAACAACCCACCCGAATGAACATAGCCAAGATGGAAAACAACATATTTCCCCTCTCCTTCAACTCCATGAAAATATTGAGGAACAAGATCCAGCACAACATCTTCTGGATCTCAGAATAGAACATAATGATGACACACTTACTAAATCAGTCACTTTAACAGGATTGATTGCCGATGGCGAAAAAGAGAAACACAACTCAGAAATGTCAAAACAATTTGATACATGTCAAGGCATTAGTAAACCAAACAAAGATCTTGAGCCATGGGACATCTGCCCATTGCCCTTAAAACTTGAAAATCAAGACAACAACCCTCGACACAGTGAAAAACCTAAGAACTCGAAACCAATTCAACTAAGTGCTGATTTTCAACAACAATCAGAGAGCACGTTAGTTGACGAGGGCACTAACCAGGATGAAACCGAAAACGGTCCTCTGTGGACTATGTACTTTGACGGGTCATGCACTAAGAGCACTGCTGGTGCGGGTGTCTAGATTATTAACACTGAAAAAAATCACACAGAATGCATTTCCTGTAGATTAAACTTTCAGTGTTCTAACAACATCGCCGAGTATGAAGCTCTTATCTTAGGCTTGCATTTGTTGAAAAAGTTAGGAGCCAGAAGAATCAATGTCCATGGGGATTCAGAGTTAGTGATTAGGCAAGTCAATGGGGAGTATAATGCAAACCATCCCAGACTTAGAGCCTATCAAAACAATGTCATCGACCTTCTGAAAACTTTTGAGGAGTCCAAATTGATTTTTGTCCCAAGAAAACGAAATATTGCCGCACACAATTTAGCCTTTTCCGCTAGGACATGCTTAGCCCCATATGAAACTAAAGACTGCACAACTCAGATGAAATTTAGACCAGTTGTGCCTGATAATAAAAAATATTGGTAGGTCTTTGAGGACGACAAACAGATAGAGGATTTCTTGCTTGGTAGGAATGAGTTCGAATCATCTGATTCAGATTCTAAATCTGATGAAGACTTCCTAAATGAACAACCCCCTAAAGAAGAAGAACCATCTCGTCTCGTAGAAATCAACATGTTAACTAACAAACTCGAAACTCATACTAAAGAATACGAGGACACAGAAAATGAAGACATTGAGGTATTTTCAGCAAAGGACAAGAACATACCTAGGGGGCTAGCACCATTAGAAGACTTGTTTGATTTTAACGACGTGGCAAAGAAACCCATAGTGGAATATACAGAGTCTGAGGTCGAAGAATGCAACATAGGCACTGAGGATCAGCCCAAAATAATTAAATTAGCTAGGTCCTTGCCGTCAGACATCAAAAAGAAATACATTGACTTGTTTAAATACTTTGTCGATGTGTTTTCCTGGAGCTATCAAGACTTAAAATCCTACGATATAGAGATAATCCAGCAGAAGATTCCTTTGAGAGAAAAACAAAAACCCTTTAAGCAAAAACTGCGTCGAATTAATTCGATACAACTACCTCTAGTGGAAAAGGAAATCAAGAAAATGTATGAGGCAGGAATCATTGTGCCTGTGAGGTTTTCAGATTGGGTTTCTAATCTTGTAGCTGTGAGGAAAAAGACAGGAGAAATAAGACTCTGCATTGATTTCAGAAACCTTAACAGAGCCTCCGTAAAAGACAATTATCCTCTGCCCAAAATGGAACACATTCTACAGAAAGTAGTTGGTTCAAAGAGGATTTCTCTGTTAGATGGTTTTTCAGGATATAACCAAGTTTTAGTACTCCTAGAAGACCAACTCAAAACAACTTTCACCACTCCTTGGGGCACTTTCATGTATGTGAAGATGCCCTTTGGACTAATGAATGCTGGGGCCACTTTCCAAAGGGCCATGGACATTTCATTTTTAGAGGAAATAGGGCACTTCATTGTAATTTACCTTGATGACATAACAATTTATTCCAAAACCGATGAAGAGCACCTTAAACATCTAAGGAAGGTATTTGAAAAATGCAGGATATTTGGGCTATCTTTAAATCCCAAAAAGACAGTATTTGGCCTACAAGAGGGTAAAATCCTTGGCCATATTATATCATAAAAGGGAATTAAAATAGATCCAAAAAGAGTTGAGGGAATACTACAGATTAGCCACCCAAGGAACATAAAAGAACTGCAGTCCTTTATTGGGAAGATTAACCTCTTGAGGAGGTTTATTCCCAACTTAGCAGAGCTCCTTAGGAACATGACTAATATGCTCAAAAAGAGTGTAGGAGTAAAATGGACTGTAGAAGCCAAAAAATCCTTCGAATTGGTAAAACATGCACTCACTCGGGCACCAATCTTGATCAGCCCAGACTTTTCAAAAGATTTCCTTATTTTTTCCTTTGCCTCAAAACATACAGTGGTTGCGGACATATTGCAGAAAAACTCAGAGGGACAGGAACAACCTATTGCTTTTTTCAGCAAGGCTTTAAGAGATGCACCCTTGAAATATAACATAATGGAAAAACAGGCCTATTCTTTGGTAAAGGCCTTAAAGGACTTCAGGGTCTATATTCTTCATTCCCACACCATTGCTTATGTGCCTAACATAGTGGTAAAATAAATCCTATCTCAAGACCCAGATGGAAAGAGGGGCAAATGGATTGCTGCAATCCTAGAGTATTATTTGGAGATCAAACCCACAAAACTCATTAAAGGTCAAGGCTTAGCTCAATTAATGGCTGAATCTAACCTACAATCCCTTGACATTAACATGGTAGATGCCTTGGATGAACAGGAAGAATTATCTGCTCCCACTGTGGAAGAGCAGTTCCAAAACTCACCTTGGTATGTTGACATCTTGTATGTACTTACAAATCTTAATGCTCCTCCTAATTTATCAAAAACAAAGGCAAGGTTTTTAAAGTGGAAATCTAGGAACTATTGCATTTTAAATGAATGTTTGTATTGGAAAAAATCTAATGGTTTATTACCTAAATTTTTGCCTGAAGTGGATGCAGAGAGGATCAAGCACGAATTCCATGAGGGAGAGTGTGGAGGTCATCTCTACTGGAAAACCACGGCAAATAAAATCCTTAGAGTTGGTTATTAATGGCCCACCCTCTTCCAATATATCCATAAAATTATAGTTTCCTGTCATAAATGCCAAATCTTCGAGGGAAAAAGAAAACTCCTTCCCTTACCATTACAACCTATCATTGTTGAAGCTCCTTTCCAACAATGGGGCCTAGATTTCATAGGAGAAATCCATCCTGCTTCATCTGCCCAACACAAATGGATTCTCACAGCCACTGACTACTTCACAAAATGGATTGAAGCCATCCCTTCTAGGAATGCCACAGATTATGTCGTTATAAAATTCCTTGAAGACCATATTTTGTCTAGATTCGGATGCCCTAGAAAGATTATTACTGATAATGCTGCTGCTTTTTGTTCTAAAAAAATGATTGAGCTTTGTCACAGGTATCAGATTATACTTGGTCACTCTACTACTTATTACCCTGAAGGCAATGGGTTAGCTAAATCATCAAATAAAATTTTGGCGACTATCATCAAGAAGATGCTGGAGGAAAATAAAAAATCATGGCATAAAAAGTTGGTGCATGCTCTATGGGAAGACAGATTGACCACAAAGAAATCGATTGGAATGTCCCCTTACCAAATTGTTTATGGAACAGATGCAGTATTTCCTACCATCCTAGGTGTACCAGTGATAAAATTAGTCCAAGAAATACAGTCAGAAGAAGGCAGCATGATAAGGAGGATCAATGAGACAATACATCTCTAGCAGACAAGAGAAGAGGGTTACAACAGAGCTCAAAAGGTGCAAGAAAATATAAAGAAGTTGTTTGACAAAAGAAAAAAGGCTTTTGATTTCAGTATTGGAGATAAGGTACTCAGATGGGACTCCAGAAGAGAGGAGAAGGGAAAACATGGCAATTTTGATAGTTTGTGGCAAGGTCCTTACATCATTCAGTCCACCATTGGTCCTAATGCCTATTTTCTGCAAGAGCTAGATGGCACAGAACTGTTTGGGGGTCCTGTCAATGGCAGGGTCCTTAAACACTACTACTGTTGAGTCTAATTTTAAAGCTTTCATTCCCATTGTAAATACCATTTGTTTTTTTTCAGTTTCATCAAAAAAAAAAAAAACAATAAAAGATGGAAAAGAGGGCAGATCGTAAAAATAATAAAGGTATAGCCCCATACCAAAAAAGAGAAACAAATCTGAAAGTGTGCAAGCTCAGATACCACCCCTAAAAACCACACTTCTAGTTAGTCAAACAACCTAATCTTGACTAATTAGTTTTAAATTTTCTGCTGATAGGATAGTGAATTTGATTTGCCAAATTGTTTAATCTTGGCTTATCAGTAGATAGATTAGGATAGAAATGAAAGGTTCAAACAAGCCCAAAACCTGAACCTAAAGTTTCCAAGCAAGAGATGACTCAAATTTGTTTTTATTTTTTTGAGTCATAAAGATGTAATTCTGGTTCTAATCAGCTCAAAATCTGAACCAGAAAGAAAGAAAGAATAGCTCAAACAAAGTCAAACCAGAGCTGAAATGAAGGAAAGCAAGTGGCTCTAACAAGCTCAAAAATTGAGTCACAAACAAGAAGAAGGATGCTTCAAAATTTCAGATTTCAAGCCTGCGAATTTTTGTTTCAGTTTTTTGCAAATTTCGTCCATGTGCATCTTTTTTTCCATGCCATAGATCACAGCAAGTCAGACAGCTTAACCTTGACATTGACTGTTTTTAAATTTCTGTTGTAGAATCTAGAGAATGAGATTTGTTGGATAGTTTAATCCCAACTGATAAGTATATTAGGTAGAGAATGATATGGAATCAACTGTCTAATCTGAGTCCATGGAGAAATAAGGAGTAGAATTAGATTAGATTTCCTGCTTTCAAAAGAATAAAATGTTGTAAAAGAGTATGCCAATCCAAGTGCACTCTAAAAAATGAAGAAAAAATGTTAGATCAGTAGGATTGGGTAGGTAGAAGTTTGTATTGATGAAAATCCATTGTTTGGTGGCTGCTATATATGTTTTCAGAATACATCATCCAGAGAAAGAAATTAGCCCCAATGGATCAGGCACAAGTCAGCATCCCAGAGAAGAACAAATGAATGAGGCAACTAATCAGTCTACCAGAGGATGCAAGTCTAAATTCTTGATGCCTTCAAGAAGGCACCATCCCCAAGTGGAGCCACTGTTGGCCACCTGTAAAATTTGTTCTATCAAAAGGTGGCCAAAACATTGTTCAGTCTCCAAGGAACAGTTTCATGGTAGAAAGTGTATCTCTTGAAGCCTTTGGTGAATATCATATTCTTATTTCAATCTTCATTTCTTTT
Organism: Pinus albicaulis; assembly: GCA_034641835.2. Taxonomy (NCBI): domain Eukaryota; kingdom Viridiplantae; phylum Streptophyta; class Pinopsida; order Pinales; family Pinaceae; genus Pinus; species Pinus albicaulis. The sequence continues at coordinate 70,452 of JAXQQM020072559.1, forward strand.
CTCTTGACAACTCATAAATTCTGCTAAAAATACAAAGCCAAATACTGCTGCAAAACACCTTTTTTCCTTTACCCTTCTTCCAAAGCTGACCTCATTTTCAACCCCTTCATCTTTCCGTTGTGTTCCCTCCATTCTCCTTTTTCTCCAAATCCCCCTTCATTAAAAATTCCTTTCATAAGGCTCAAGACTCCTTCTTGAACCTATTGGAACCCACCAAAACCTTTGAAAATCATGAAAAATCCTTCAAAAATCATATTTTTCATATATGGGACTTAAGCCCCTTTCGCTGAGCCCTTAAAACCTTTTTCTTCCACACACCCGCACCCTGGAACCAAGTTCTAACCCTTTGGCGCTCATCACAAATCGCAATCGCTCCAAACTGTGAGTTTATTTAATAGAGCTCTTCGCAAAAACTTGCGATGCGATCCATCGCAAATCGCGATCGCTCTTCCCTTGACCGTACTATCCGCCTTCCATACTTGCACCATTGAATATTTCATTCCCAATCTGCCCTTTTCCTTTGTAAAGTTTGAAAACCCACATTTCCAAAGGTTTTTACGTAAAAAATCAAGTCACATGTTTTAATTTTGAAACAGGTGGACCCGCCGCGTAAACGCATCTCAGCCATCCATCCAACTCGCAGATCCGATGGTGCGGAGGGTGCTTTTCTGTGGTCCCTACCGTTCGAAAGCCAGTTGCCCAAAATCGGCGGTATCCTTCGCACCGCTCTTCGGGCAAAGGTTTTTTTCTCCTGACGGCCAGCGATTCCATACATCGCTTGACACGCGTCCCTTGGATGATTTGAAAACCGTCATGCAACCATCGTCCCCCGCGCATTATAGTTCGGACCAGGATTCCCAGCAAAATCGATCTTCGTCGTCCGATTTGGGCCCATTGATCCAACGGTGATCACTTGCAGAAGTTGCTCGATGATTAACAAAGGTGCGCGCATGATAACCGGGCTATGGCGTGGCAGAAAATCAATCTCCACTATCGATTTGATTTGCGATCGACGACTCTTATTCTGTTGCCCCGATCCTCTGATCAGTCAGTTGGGCATTTTTTTCTTCACTGTTGATCTGTGGGCCGATCTCATCCAACGGCCCACGATCATCCTTAGTCCCGAAATTGATTTTTAACCATTTTAACCGAAAACAAAGGTTTTTATTGTTTTTCCAAAGGAAATCACCACCCCATTTGACTTTTCTACTTCTGCTCCCGACCGTCGATCTAGCGTGATCGATGGTTCAGATCTGATCATTCTTCCACCTCCCTCTGGCCCCATCTGATCAAGTCCTAACCGTTGGATGATGCCATCCAACGACCACGCTCCTCCACATGCCTTCCGATGCAGCGAAACCTATATAATGCAGGATTTTATAGTAGTTTGTTGTTTTTTCAGGGTTTGAAGGTTTCTTCGTTATTTTCGAAAGAATGCAGAAGCAGAGGGTGACAATCCTCCAGCCTCTGATCAATCAATTGAAAATCGTTCACAAGGTTTAAATTTACATTTTATCAATGAACTCATGACCCATTGATGCCATTCGACCCTGTGCAGCCCTGCACACCAGAAAATTCAGTTAAATTGGGCACCGATAAAGAGTATCAGTGCCGAAGACAAAATATACCAGAAACAGGACGTTTGAAGACCAAAACATAGATTTCAAGTTAATTAAAGGTGTTTTGGGAATGACGAAGACATTTTTCAAGCTGAGAAAGCCTCCACCGCAATAAAAAGAGGCTACTTGAACCCTCCATAGCTCCAAAAGACACCAACAGCCTCGCAGAAATTAAAGATCGTCGAACAATTAATGCAAATCAAAGAATCTTATCTCTAATTGTTGGCAAAACCATTCTGGAAGTTGAAGACCAGTCAGGAAGTAGGTCTTTTCAATCATTTGGCCTCGAATGACACAAATAGAGTTATGAAGTAGAGTTATAAATTATTATATTCCCACCTTATGCCTTGCCTGGTTCCCAAAGGCCAGAAATTGCATTAATTGCATAATTGATAATACTTGACCCCTGGGAAATCCTCCCACCTCTTCATTCTTCTATAAATACTGCTATAGAAGATGAGAAAATTTTGGTCTCTGGACATCTGAATGCATGTAATAGTTATTCTGAAGCTACTTATGCCCTGTCTTGTAACTAAAAGATACACAAGCTGATATGAGAATTTAAAAGTTGTAGAGACCCACCAGGCTTGCTAATTATAACTGGTTTGAACATCAATACAAGCTGCTGATTCATGGAATCCTCAATTATGTCAATGGTGATGTGCTCCTTACTGTTAATTGTTATTTTTCTTAGTGTTTTCACTCTGTTCACTTTCTCTGATAAAGAGCAGCAAACGTAGAGTTAGGATATACTCTCCACGGTACCCTACTCTTACTGAAAGCTTTAATTCTATGTTTTCTTCATTTGAATGTTCTCTTTGAAGAGTATATTAATGCAGGTTAGTTTAAAAGTACTTCCCTGATCTAGATTTCTCTTTAAAACGAGCCTTCCCTGTGTTTTCCTTAGAGTATATTAATGCAGGTTATTTTAAAAGTACTTCCCTGATCTAGATTGCTCTTTGTGATCATCATCTGTGTTTCCTTATTGAATATGCTAAAAGCAGGCTAGTTTAAAAGCACTTACCTAATCAACATAAATACTTTTATGTTTCCCCTTAAGTACATGTTGAAAGCAAGCTAGTTTAAAAGTACTTACTTGATCTTAGACCGTGCTTTGTTCTTCCTTTTTTTTGGTCTTTCACTTCCTATCTGTTTCATTCCATAAAATCACTATAAAATATCCTTTGATATAAGTAACTTTCCCCATGTATCCTTCTTGAATCTTGCCGTCCAATTAAATCTTCCTATGACTCCATAGCCCAATGGGTTAAAACTGTCTTTGCCCTTTTCTGTCAGCTGAATCATTCCCTCATTTGAAGACATCTTCACCCTTTATTTTGAACTGCCTTTCATCTTCATCCTGTCTTTTCCCAACCAAAAACAAACAAATCAAACCCATGCTCTTCATAACTAGCCTAATATCACAATTTCAGCCTTTGAAGATCACATCTTTTAACTCATTTATAGAGAGATCCCTCTCTGGATTCAGGAGGGCTAGATCCTTGAATCCCAAAGTGGTATGATGTTACCTCTGTAGTTGGACTTTGCCAATATTGCTAATTACAGGGTGCTAACACAACCTATGCACACAGCAACAGGGTCTACACACATCTCGACTCTCGATCTCTGTGTTAGCCACCTATAAATTTTGTCATATCAAATGGTGGCTAAATTATTTTTGAAGCCTTCAAGAAACAAGTTTTATTGCAAAATTTTTATCTCTTGAAGTCTTATGAAGACATCCTATCCTTTATTTAAATCTTCACTGCTGCTTCCCTTTCAAAATTCTGAAAAACTCCTATTTTCATGAAGAAAAGACTGCTGCAAAAATCCCATTTTTCCCCTCCTTTCACTTCAAATTAACCTCCATTTTATCCCATTTTTTCCTCATAAAATTACTCTGTTTTTCCTTTATTCCATTCTTCCCTTAAAAAATCTCCTTTATAAGGTTTAAAACTCATTTTTGAACCTTACCGAAACCCCCAAATCCATCAAAAATCCTTTTAAAATTCATAATAAATAGTCTTTTTTACTATGGGCTTAAGCCCCTTTGGGCTAAGTCCTAAACCACTTCCCCACCATAAACCCATGCCCTAGAACCAAGCGCTAATGGTCCGGAGCACTTATCGCATCAGAATAATCGGAGAGCACAAGTCTTTTGGCTTTTATGAAACCTCCAATGCGATTGGCCCTTTTTACATAACCCCCGATCCTTTGCTTTATTCGCATAACCTTAAGTTTTTTATTAGGTGCTTAAAACATTGTATAAACCTTCCCTAATCATGTTTTCCCTTTGTAAAATCATAAAAACCCTTTTTCATATGTTTTGTATAAAACCCGCCGGTGCAATGTTTTTTTTATGAAAAGGATCGTCGATCTAAAAAGCCGATCGACACTCAACAGTATCTCGCATCAGAGATTTTCTAAATGGGTAGATTGAAAAGGTCCCTCCATCATTTTGATTTCGATAAGCCTCCTTGTATAAAACCCCAGCCCTTCGCTTATTTCCATATACCCAGAGGCCCCAGAAATGGGCACTAATTCATAAATAAAACCCCGCCCCGAAACCAAAAACCTTTGTATTCCATTAAAATTTTGTTTTTTCATATTATAAAGGAACCCACCTGTTCATTGGTCTGACCAAACCTCCACCGTTGATCTTAAACTAGATCAACGGCCCACGCAATCTCACATCAGAAGATATCGTCGGGCGCATTTGTAATATTTTATTGCCCCTCCCAATTAGCAACCTCCCGATGGAATATCTGTCGTTGATCTTCCCCCGCCAGATCTGATCCAATGACCCTTATCACTCCTTCCCAAAGCCTTTTCCCCCCACTAAGAACTCCTCCAATTCATCCTCCTCTATTGATCTGATATGTAGATCGACGGCCCATAGTCAATCACATTAGCGCCCATTTTGTTTTTCCCCCACCGATCGCAAAGCTTCGATTACATCTGGGCCGTCCCTGTAATAAGATCCGATTGTCCAGATATTTCCTCACCACCTTGGTTAAAATTCATGCACCCCGCTTTATAATTTTTTTTGGCCAAATATTTTTCGTTGATCTCTGCAGATTAACCCTTTCTCCACCTCATATATTTTTCCTTTTTAACCCTATATTCTATCTCCACCGTTGATCCGATTCATCCAACGGTTCAGAATAATCCCGACAGGCCCAACTCCTGTGGGTCCCGCCTTCCTCTAGAGTTTCTCTCATCCATCCATCCCTGATCAAATGGCCTAGATTAAAACCATCCCACCTGCTATCACCTGTGCACCTTGTTGATATCGCGCTCTTCCCTTAGCCATCCAATCTAAGACCTCAGATCTAATGGCCAGCATGCGTTTTCGCACAGATTTATGCCAGAGCATTAATTCTCCAACAGCTACACAATATGGGTGGTTTTTAAATGCCACGGGTCGCCTGATAATGCATATCACATTTGAAAAATGAAAACTGGCCATCGGCCTTTTTGTTGCGTGATATCACTGGGTTCTCCACCCGAAATTGCTTCCCCCATTTCTATTACATCGCATCGCATTCGCTCCCCGTCGTTGATATCTGCAGATCAACGGCTCCGAGTCCATCTGAGCATTACATTATCACCCTCCGCCTTCTCCAAGGGATTTCATAGATCAACCACAATCGTTGATCTCAAGGGCCAATCTGATCCAACCGTCCATGATCATTCTGAAACCTCAAATTTCCTTCCAAATTAGATTTCCTTCGCCAAAGTATTTTTAATCTATTTTCTTTGCATTTATGCCTATATTATTGTAAAGTGACCCTTTCTCTTTATATTGTTACTATTGCTCCCGACCGTTGATATTTGCAAGATCTACGGCCCTGACTTATTTTTTCCCACCGTCTTCCAACTGCCTCCTTTGAACCATAATGCACAATCCCCACCATTCGATGTTGTCATCCAATGGCCACGCTCTTAACCACAGCCTATGAAGTAGTCCAACCTAAAATATGCAGGATTTTCTCAATGTTTTATTGTTTGTGCAGGTTATAATAGTGTTTCAAATGATTTTAAAAGAAAATAAAAGCTGAGGATGACGATCCTCCAGGGTTTCATTTATCAAATATTATCCACCTATGGGGCCACGTTTCATCAGTGAATCATAAGAATTAATGCCATAATAACCCTTTGAGGACCTGCACATCCACAAGACACGGTAAAGTTAAATAAATCAAAGAGTATCAGTGTGAAAGGACCCAACCATAGCAGAACTAAAGAATTGTAGGTTGAATCATAGTTTTGGTGGATTACGGCTAATATCGACAATCAAAAGCCTAATCCACTAAATTAAACATAGTTCAACAACAGAAGACAGAGAATTATGCCTAATTAAGCCTAATACACAGAACTAAAGCATATTAACAGTGATTAAAGAAAATCAGTAATATTTATCAGACGGAGAAAGCCTCCACTACCACATAAGAGGCTAATTGAATCCTCTCATCTATCAAAGCCACCTGTAGCCTCAAATAATTCAACAGAGGGCCGAATAATGACCAGAACAAAAGATATTTTCCCAATGTAGCTGAATAGTTATTGCAAATCAAAGAAACTAATATAAACTATCAGCATAGTTATTTCAAGATAAATAAGAGCCTTAAAGTCAACAAAATCATCCCACCAAGCTTAATTCTTAATGTAAAACAATTAATACAGAGGAAATATCTGTAAAATTCTCCATCAAGCCCCTCAAAGTCCAAGAAGAATTAGTCTGTATTAATTGAACCTTGAATATATTTTATCCCATCCCACCTCCTCATTTATTCTATAAATACTTCTGTAGAAGATGAAACGAGGTTGGTGGCAAAAATTTCAAATATACTTGTGCTCGAATCTTCTACATGTAAATAGTGTTCAAACGCTCTTGAAGCTCTATTTTTGATCTAATAAGTTAGGCTAAGAAGTGAAGATGATTGTTGAACTGAAACATCGGACTTGAAGAATGTAACTGGTTTGACATCAATAAACAAGCTATTTCTTGGGATCCTGGTCTATATCACTGGTGAAGTGCTTCTTTCTGTGTCATTTTTTTTCCTTTCATGTATGCCATATTGTCCATTATTCTATGATAAATAACAACAAGCATAGAGTTAGGATTTACTATTTACAGTACCCTTCTCTGACTGATAAGATTTGTATCAATGTTTTCCTCCCAATCGTGTATTTAAGAATGATTCAATACAGTTTAAGTAGTTAGGAAAGTTGGCATTCCCTCTTCCTACTGTTTGCTTTAAACTTCGTTTCTTGAATGTTATTTTCATTATATGCTTAGTAAAGTTAGACTATAAAAGTGATGGTGTGCCCTGTTTTCTAGCTTCTTTCTCTAAAGGTAATTCTAAAAGTTTCCCTTAGTGTTCGTTGAAAGCAGTCTAGATTTAAAAGCACCTTAACTGATCTTAAGTTGCACTTTGTTTCTCTTATGTTTTTTCAACCCTTCTGAAGGTAATTATGCGGATTACTAGATTTTTTGTCTATTGAGATGCGTTAATACTAACTTTCCTAAGAAATTTATGGTTAGCCCTGTTCCTAGTTGGTTTTAAACAGTTACTTAAAAGGATTTTCTTGTTTAGACAGACTGTTAAATCCTAGTTGAAATTAGTGTTTATGTCCACCCCTTCAAACACTTTTATTGTTTCCATTCCGTTATTTAATCTCAAATATCTTGTGATATATATGACTTGCCCCTTGGACCACTCTTGAAATTGTTGTGCAATTAAACCCTTTTATGACTCCATAGCCCAATGGAGTAAAAACCAGTGTTATATCTATCTTATCAGCCAAATCTTGTTCTGATTGCCTGCAAATTCACACCTTTCAAACTCTTTCATTTTAGGACATTCCACTCAACTAATAATCATGCTCAACCATCCAAAAAAAAACAAAAACCCTCGGTCTTAATAACTAGCCTAATATCATACCCAAAAACCTTAAAGATAAATCAATCTTTGCATTTATTGGAGAGATCCCTCTCCAGATTCAGGAGGGCTAGATCCTAGAATCCCAAAGTGGTTCAAGTGTTCTCTCTGCATTTCTGGTCTCACCAATCTACTGGAATTACGAGGAGCTAACATTTCTGGCGACTCCATTGGAGAACTTTGAGTGTTTTTCATCCTTGATACCTCTAAGACCTCAGATTATCCCTCGATTCAAGAAAATTGTTCAGTGAGTACAAGAAGCCTTCTTCAAGCATTACTAAGAAATTGGTAATCATGATAAAACTTGTTTGAATGAGTGACAAACTAAGGAAACCTTAGGATTCTCATAAGACCTTATCAAACCTTGAAAGATCAGCTAGCTTAGCCATAAGAGTAGACTGTCTTTGTATCATAACCATAGCTAAGTTTTGAAACATATTTAGAACACTCTTAGAACCCATAGGACTGAAAAATAACTCAGAAAACCCAAAAACATTTCAAATTGGTATTTAATAAACATGGTGGTGGACCATAAAACCTTTTACCTCATAAAGAGCTAAAAATTTCCACTTGGCGACTCCACAATCCTAAATATACCTTAAGACTCCACTAGGAAGAACCATTATCATTAAAACATCATTTAACTCAGTTAGAGGACTTTAGGATTAAAGTTTGCGTAAAATAGATCAGTTAACCTCTCAAAGATTTTCATATTTGGTTAAAATTTTCTTGTTTACTTAGGTCTGAAAAACACAACATAGTGGCTCCTAGAAAGATTTATACTAGAGCCTATCCTAACCCAGACCCTCCTGAGATAGTTGATAACCCTGAAAGAATCCTTAGGAACTCTCCTAAGAATAAAATCTTCAATTATTTTCAGATCACCCTTTAGAGCTAATTATGTTCCTGAAAACCTTGTAGCTCTACAACAATCACAAGTTGACTTAAGAAATCCTTTTAGAACTCAGTCACTTGATGATTTAGATCATCTAGATTCATAGTCTTCACTTTCATCTCCAGAAACAAGTGAACATACTGGTAGTAGAGAAACAACACCACCTGATTTACATTTCCTTTACAATTTAGGTGTCTCTCATCCAAGATTAGCTCAATAATCTATTCCTGGTCCATCCACATATGTTACCTGTTAGCGCTCAAATCTACCTTAGGCTGAAATAAGGTAAAACTCAAGGCTACATCAAACCACGCTCAGCCTCGTAGCTATCCCTACGAGGACAGGAGAGGGATCTCTCCGGGTCTATCTCGGAAAAAGGTCTTCAAAGGGGCTGAGATGACTTATAATGAATACTGATTTTAGGCTAGTAAAGAGATAGGAAAGTTTGATTTTGATTTTTTGGGTTTTCGTTGAAAAAATGGGAAAAACAATTTTGGGTTCGGGGATGAGGCCAGATCTTTGCAGAATTCGAGTTGGGGCGAGGTAGGTAGTAGTCTTGATTCTTTTATCAGGTGTATGGATGGATCAGAATGACAAGGAGATGAATAGGGCAAGGGAGAACATGGATCTTCTCCAAACTGGCGAAAACATGTAAAACTAAACAAATCTAAAGGCAGAGCATTGGAAACAATGGATTCAACCTCATTTACTCATTCATTTAGTTTCAGAAGCATAAGAATGGAATGGCATACATTAAAAATGAAAGATCTTACAAAAAACTGAGAGAAAACACCATCAAGAACTGAAATCCACAAGAATCCCAACAGGTGCCGCAAAACCTCTGATCTTTCCTTAGCCAAAATATGAAAAATATGTACAATAGTGTGCCAAAGTTTTCCCAAGAGTCCAACCTGTAGAATGTCTCAGAAATTACAATATATAGACCATCCTAACCCCTTTCCATGCCTCTAGGGGTCGAATTACTCCTTCTAGGAGCAGTTCCAACTAATTCTAAACAAGGAGCTAGAATATAGGCAGCCAAACAACTTGCCTCTAAAAGGAAGGAAACTGATTCTTACATTTGATTTTTACTTTTTTAGGAGTGAATCATCTAGAATAGGTAAAAGTGAGTCCAAGTTACATTCCAACCATAAAATTACATCGAGATAACTCAAAAATTACACCCACAAGAAAAACTGGTCCAATCTGGCCGAAATCCTGAGCTGGAAGGTGAAAAATTGACCAAAAATCTCTATGCGTCACGAGCCTGAGCTCTATGCATCGCGCGCCTTTCAGCCTACTTCTGGGGCACTTCCTGGCATCAAAATCAAGCTCATGATAGCTTGTTGGAAATCCCTAGATGTGTTCTATCCATCCCAAGTGGAATTTCCCAATTTGGAGCTCATTTGCCCCTCCAAAACTTCATTCTCCCACAAGTACTTCCTGTTGATGGAAAAGGTGGCAGAAAGGTTGTTTTCATGGTGTTTTTGGCCCTTTTGATCATCCAGAACTTGATGAAATTATTTGGCCATACTGTAGCATGCATAAATTACCATGGAAAATCCAAAAATATAAAGTTTTCCTCCAGCAAGTGTCCCAATCATAAGCGAGCGCGTCGACGCGCTACGCGTTGGGCTGAAAAATCTGTTTTGAGACCAAAATTTTTCAAAATGACAAAAATTTCTCCAAATTTGCTCAAATTCGGAGCGAAGATCCTCCATCATGTATTATGCCTAGCCAATGAAGCCTCGGCCAAAATCCGAAGTGGATCAGGCCTCTTCCGCCGTTTTAGTGCTCTGCTCAACCTCCTCTTCAGAATTTTCATTTTTGCTTTGCAGACGTGCATGCAGGCCCAATAATGACCTTTCATGTGACGAAGCATGTCTTTGTCTCTATTGGCCTTTGTCAAAAACTTATCCAGATGAATGTTAACATGCGTGAGGCAAGAATCTCGATCATCCGGTGTCATATCACTAGGTCTCTTCCTGGCCAATTGTCGATCCTCACGGATTCGTCGCAGCTCTAAAAGTGTGTGCTCATCCTCTAGCTGTTTGTTACGCTGCTCCAGGTAGTTTATCACCCATTGAGCCCTCTGCAATTTCTCTTTCAGCGTGTCATTCTCGGCGTTTTGCTCCTGGATGATCTCTTTCAGTTTCGAGCTAGGAGAGCTCGCATCAACATCGATGAATGTGAAATCAGTGTCTCGACCGCTTGATGGGCCCTCATCGTGCATAGGTCTCTTGCCTCTGTCCTGAATCTGTACCTGTGCTGAAGAAGAAGGCGAGACCCCTTCCACCCTTGGTGGAGATAATACTCGCGCTGCTGATGAAGTCAACGAGACCCCTTCCACCCCGGGTGGAGATAGTACTCGTCGTGAAGCTGCAAATAAGGCCCTGTGGCCTCGCTAGTATGTCACATACACTGGAGCATTGATATGCTCGGTCTCAGGAATTTCAGGCTGGCGTGAAGGCTCTCCCTCATCATGAACTACCTCGGGAGGTGGCTGTAGCACTGCGAAGAAGTCACGGGAGATGAAATCCTCCCAAGTAATGCCCTGTTGTGTCAACTGATGTACCACCATGATTTTGATCAGCGCATAAGGATATATACTGCTATGCTGCTATGCTGGGGTCTTCTTCTGTACAATAAATGTCAACCTCTCTATGTTGTGATACATGAAGTATGGAATGCTCATCATACGTACCCTCGTGAAATGCATCAACAAACGGACATGGTACGCATAGAGACGTGAGAATCTGCCCTCGCAACTGAAATATCGAATGATCAGTTTCATCAATGGTGCAAACTCATCCTTCAGAAATCTGAAAGGAAATACCCTGCTCAGCTGCCTCATAAACCCAGGTTTGATGTATGGCTCATAGTAGGATCTCTCTAGCTGCTGTCGTTAGTTCCATTCCTCTCCTATGTTTGGTATTCCGGTGGCCTGAGCAATGGTCTCTGGTGACAGAACGAAATCTACTCCAGCAAGGTTTACGCGGCCATCATGTAAATGTAGAAAAAATAGACAAGCTAGCTCATGATGATGCTGGGTTTGTGAAATCACCTCACAGTATTGGAAACATGACTGATGCTGAAAACAATCCATTGCAAGCGGGCAAGCCTGCAATTGAGCCAAAGAAGTAGGCTCCTCCCTGACATGCCCACCACTTTTTCCACTTTTGTGAGACCTCCGTGGCAGATTACCCTCTGCTGTGGAATCACTGTCATACTCCTGCTCATAAACTGAATCCATCTCTAACATGGCGCTGAAATCAAGATGTTTGCAATATATATGCTGATATAGGTGTAGTGAAGACAAAAGTTCAGTGTATGCTCAAAACCCAAATATATCACATATGTATGAAAGTATCATAGGAAAGCCACAGTGGTAATGGCTCTGTCAAATGGGTTTGCATGAAAAACAGTCACTGCTTTGATCATAAGGAGATTTGATAAGTGAGAAGAAAAGAGTGTAATGTGGGGGAAATAACAAAAGTGACAATAGCCGTGGCAGTGTTTAACAATGTCAGTGGAGGATGTGGACAAATGAAAATGAGACTATGTCATAACATGAATGATGAGCAGTGTTAAAATGACAATGGAAATAATAATGACAGCAGTGATGTAATGGCAAAGAATGGCAAAGAGAGAGCGTGAGAGCAGAGGCACCACTGACAATAGATGACCAGGAATATATCAACAACACAAGCTTGAAAACCCCCACACAGTCACTAACATTTGTTTCAAAACCCTAAGAAGTGAATTTGGAAATAAACATAGGGTTTTCATTTTCCACATTAAACACTTGTTTCTCCACTTTCAAAACACTATAATCATGTCCAAAATTCACAGTGCAAACGTGAAAAACCTACTTGCAAGCAGTTTGAGGCAATTTGGCATGAATCTGGACGAAGGAGCAAAATTTTTTTTGGCTCTGAGATTCTATGCATCGCGCGCTCACCCAGTGCGCTGTGCGCAGTATGTGCGTCGCGTGCGTGCTAATTTGCATGGGCCTGTGAAGCCCGGTGCGTCGCGCGCCTCTTGTGCGTAGCGCGCCTCCTCTGTGCGCCGCACGCACTTCCACCTCCAGTCCACGGCTTTGAAAAACAAGTTTTCGCCCCTCAACTCACCAATTCGAACTCTGCCTTGGGAATTTGTGCAAATGAGTTGTCTTCCATGGCTTATATGTGTAGAAAAATATCTCATAAAAATCAAATTTGATTTTAATTTGCTCCACAACCCACTTTGTAATGTTTGGGAATTTGGCACTTTATCACTTAATACAATGCTGTCTTTTGGCTTTTCACTATATTTCTGAGTCGATTAAACTTGGTTGTTTTTGCAGGGATTTGGAATTTTGGCTTTGGCAAAGACCAGAGGCTTGCTTTGATCTTTTTAGGGTGGAACAAATACACAATTATTACAAAAAATGAAATTTGACAATTTCTAGTTCAAAACAGAGTTTTGGACTAGAAATGTTTTCAAATGCTTTTGAGAATAAAAATATGAAATAGGAATCCTTTCGAAATCATCCTCACGGCCCGCGGGCTTTTATTGCATGTATCAAAGGACTAAAACCCCTAGACTCTAGGACTAAAGACTCGTGTTGACGAAAACAATCATTTATGACCATGAATGATGTGACCTGAACTTCCATGATTTTTGAGGAATTTTTTAATTAGCCCTGTAGGTACAAGCATGAGGAAACACAAGACGACCAGACCCTCTCGTCAGTCAATGGCATGCCCCTAGCGAAATGCAACGAAGTGGAATGAGCGAGACAGCTAAAAATGATATGCGAAAAGCGAAATGATCTCTAACGGAGGGCTGTAAGGACCGACTCTAACATTGGCTCCAATGGGGATGGTGGCTCCAAGGAGATGCCAAGAATGAAAAATCTCTAGGGGAGTCAGAGAGTGCCTTCATCCATTGGGCGATGGAGTCATTATTTCAACAGATACCACAAAACCTCGGACACGTTTATTGACTGAAAACTTTGACTGAAAACTGACTAAGACTGACTCAACTTTCAAACTGAAAAGACGGACAAAAATGACTTGAAAAACTTCAAACCAACAAACCTCCTTCTCCAGAATTATAGCCTTCGCTTCGGGCCCCAAACTGAAGATGAGAGATCAGTACACACTTGCAATAAAATAGAAATAGAACGATATATACAATGATGAAGAAATCAGCAGAAAATACTCAGAAGTGGTATCGCTTGAGTAGCCGACCATTGATCGGCCCTCCCGAAAAATCATCTCCGTTCATTTCCTTGAGAAGAAAAGCATTTTGACCACGATACACTGCAATTTTAAAAGGACCCTTCCATAGGTTTTCAAATTTGCCGTGCTTTCCCTTATCTTCATTTCGAGCATCCCACTTCAAAACCACCTCATCCAGCTGAAAATTATCTGCTTTTGCCTTTCTGTCGTAGATATTCTTTATGCGCTCCTGCAGCTTGAATGTATTTTGAAAGACCTCCTCCTGTGTCTGCTGTAAATGAATCATCTGATTATTCCTTCGCTGCATGGGATCTTCCTCACTACCGGCTTCCTGAAGCAATTTGACTACCGGGATAGCAAGATAAGTGGGAAAAACTGTGTCTACCCCATACACCAACTCGAAAGGGGACATGCTGATAGATTTTTTCTGACTTACCCTATCAGCCCAAAGTGCATTCACTAATTTCTTGTGCCAGCCCTTTTTATTGATTTCCAGCAATTTCTTAATGATATTTACCAAAGACTTATTTGAAGATTCCGCCAAGCCATTTCCTTGCGGATGGTAGGCAGTTGAATGTCCCAAGCTGATGTTGTACTTATAGCAAAATTCAACCATCCTCTTTGACTTGAAGGCCGTTGCATTATCTGTGTTTATCTTACTAGGACACCCAAAACGTGACAGAATATTGTTTTCAAGAAAAGATATAATTACCGCATCCGTGGCTTGTCGAGTGGGAATGGCCTCGATCCACTTCGTGAAGTAATCCATTGCTGTCAATATCCATCTATGCTGACCGAAAGATGCCGGATGGATTTCCCCAATGAAATCCAACCCCCACTGCTGAAATGATGCACTGAGTTCAATTGGTTTGAGAGGCAAAGGCTGTAGTTTCTGCTTCCCTTCGAAAATTTGACATTCGTGACAATTCTTAACAACGTTGTATACATCAGAAAACAAATATGGCCAATAGTAACCTACCCTTAGAATCTTATTCGTTGTGTTTTTCCAAAACAAATGGCCCCCGCAGTCACCTCTATGAAAGTCCTCCAAAACTCTTTTGGCTTCCTCCTCTACCAAACAATTCAATAACATTCCACCAGGGTCTTTCCAATATAATGTAGAATTCAATATGAAAAACTTTACAGCCCTCAACTTCAATGTTCTACTCTTATTTCTAGGCATCCCGGGTGGTGGAGACAAATTCTGAAGTACGTATAAAATGTTAGCATACCAAGGGGAAGAAACAAAAATATCAGATACCTGAAACGATGTACTCTCCTCATCTTCATCGGACATGGCAACGATCAAATTTATATCTAGAGCATGCAGATTTGTTTCAGCCATGAGCTTGGCGAGTCCTTGTCCTTTGATCAGCTTGGTTGGTTTAATCTCCACATCATATTCTAACAATTCAGCGATCCACTTACCCCGCCTTCCTTCTGGATCTTCCTGTACCAAAACATCTTTAACTGCTTCATTAGGAACATAGGCTATAATGTGGGAATGCAGTATATACACACAGAAATATTTCAAAGCCTTTACAAGCGCAAGTGCTTGTTTCTCAATAATGTTGTATTTCAACGCTCCGTCTCTTATTATCCGACTGAAAAAAGCAATGGGCTTCTCAACTCCATCCCTTTTCTGCATTAAAACAGCTGCCAAAGTGTGCTCAGAAGCAAACGAAAACAAAATGAAGTCCTGTGTGTAGTCCGGGCTGATTAAAATAGGGGCTGAAGAAAGAGCTAACTTTACCAAATTGAATGATTTCACCACCTCTTTTGTCCACTTTACCTGACTGTCCTTTTTCAGCATGTTCGTGATTTCTCTAAGATGCTCAGCAAGATTTGGAATGAAACGACGCAAAAAATTCATTTTACCATTAAATGACTGTATTTCTTTCTTGTTTCGGGGCTGTTCAATCTGCTGGATGGCTTCAACACGTGCAGGGTCAACACGAATGCCGTCTTTCGATATGATGTGGCCAAGGAGCTTGCCTTCATCCATGGCAAA
>JAXQQM020071932.1:0-86543 GCA_034641835.2 Pinus albicaulis
TGCGTAGGAAATAAAGGCCATGTGTGGATTTCAGAAATTTTAAACAGAGCATCCTTAGCGATACCAGCTACCCGCTGAGTGATGATCACATCCCCGTGTATGTGGCTGGAGCTTCTAGGATGTCATCGATGGATGGATTCTCCTAAGTATAACTAGGCAATGTGCTTCCAAGATCAAAAGAATACTGCTTTCACCACACCATGGGGTACATTTATGTATGCCAGGATGCCTTTTGGATTGATTAATGAAGGGGCCACCTTTCAGAGGGCG
Source organism: Pinus albicaulis (assembly GCA_034641835.2). Taxonomy (NCBI): domain Eukaryota; kingdom Viridiplantae; phylum Streptophyta; class Pinopsida; order Pinales; family Pinaceae; genus Pinus; species Pinus albicaulis. The sequence continues at coordinate 271 of JAXQQM020071932.1, forward strand.
ATGGACATTGCTTTTGTTGGGGATAAGGATAAATTCTTGGTGGTCTACCTCGATGATATCACTGTATTTTCAAAGAATGATACTGAGCACATTGAGCATCTGCGTAGAACCTTTGAGAAATGCAGAAGGTATGGTCTCTCTCTAAATCCTCAAAAGTCTTTATTTGCATTAGAAGAGGGAAAATTTTTGGGACACATTGTAACAAAATATGGGGTGAAGATAGATCCTAAGAGGGTAGAGGTTATAAATGATGTTGCTTTTCCCAAAAATAAGAAAGAGGTACAAGTATTCCTAGGGTGCATCAATTTCCTGAGAAGGTTCATCCCTAACTATGCTGAAATATTTAGACATATAACTGACATGCTCAAAAAGAATAATGAAGTTAAATGGTCCTAGGAATCACGAGAGGCATTTACCAGAATAAAAAATGCTTTTGCAAAATCCCCTGTGCTAGCTGGACTAGATTATGCTAAACCTTTCATGATCTTTTCTTTTGCATCACCCCATACAATAGAAGGAGTTTTATTGCAGAAAAATGAGGAGGGGTATGAGCAGCCCATAGCTTTCTTCAGTCAGGTGCTCCGTGATGTAGAATTAAAGTACAACATATTAGAAAAGCAAGCATACACCCTAGTGAAATCCCTCAAAGAATTCTGCGTATATATCTTACTGTCCCATATCACTGCATTTGTGCCTACAGCTGCTGTAAAAGATATTCTTATTCAGGGGGATAGTGAATGAAAAAGGGGGAAGTGGATTGCCAAGATACAGGAGTATGACTTAGACATCCACCCTACTAAGCTGATCAAAGGACAAGGGTTGGCCAAGATCCTATCTGCATCAAACTATCAAGCTTTGGGTATAAATTTGTCCATAATAGCAAGTAAGGTATCTAAGGAGAAAGAAGAGCGACAGGGAATTGGAGTAGCTACTCCATAAACACATATAAAGTACCTTACCAGTCAGTGGTACAAAGAGATAGTAGAATATCTCCTCACACTCAGCTGCCCTCCAAGCTGTGATAAAGCTAAATACAGAACACTAAGATTGAAATCACAGAAGCATATAGTCGCCAATGGCCGATTATATTGGCGTGATCCCTCAGGTATCCTACTCCTGTGCCTCACAGAGGATGAGGTAGAGAGCGTAATAGCTTAATTTCATGAAGGAATTTGTGGGGGTCACTACAGCTGGAGGGCCACCGCTCACAAAATTCTGAAGGCTGGCTTCTATTGGCCCAAGCCTTTTGGAGATGTTTTTGCCCAGGTTAGAGCATGTGAGAAATGTCAGAAATTTGTTGAAAGACAGAAGTTGGCACCTCTTCCCATGATTCCTGTGCACGTGGATGAACCATTCCGACAATGGGGAATCGATTTTATAGGTGAAATACATCCTCCATCGAGTGGTCAGCATAAGTGGATTTTAACTGCCACTGATTATTTCACAAAATGGGTGGAAGCCATACCTGCGAGGAACGCCACAGATACTGTGATAATAAAGTTCATGGAAGAAAACATCATATCCAGGTTTGGCTGCCCTGCCAGAATAGTGACTGACAATGCATAGGCCTTCAAGTCCGCAAAGTTTGTGAGCTTCTGTCAGCAATATAACATCACACTAATTCACTCTACAGCCTGTTATCCACAGGGAAATGGCTTGGCAGAGTCCTCCAATAAAACATTGGTGAGGGCACTGAAGAAGGCTATAAATGAAAATCAGAAAAATTGGGATTCCCAGTTGAAATTTGCTCTGTGTGCCAATAGAATTACCAGCAAGAGAGCAACTGGGATTTCCCCATATGAATTAGTATATGGGAAGGCAGCAGTATTCCCTATACAGTTAGCCCTACCAGTAGCCCGATTCATGCAGGAAAGTCAAGAAGAGCCTGATGATATGACCAGGTGAATAAACTAGCTGGTGGAATTGGAAGAAACACGCAATCAGGTAAATCAAAGGCTAACGGAATATCAGGAGAAGATGAAATACCTTTTTGATCAGCATGCCAAGGACCGGAATCTGCAGATTGGTGATCTAGTGCTCAGATGGAACATCCAGAGGGCTGAAAAAGGAAAACATGGTAAATTTGATCCACTTTGGTTCGGTCCTTTCAAGATTGTGGAGCGGGGAGGTAACAATACTTTCAAGTTGGAAAATTTACAGGGTGACTTGCTTGATGCCCCTGTAAATGGTCAGTTTCTTAAACCCTACTTCCAGTTCTAATTCAGGCAGAGATAGCCTGATGTATTATATTGTATATTAGTTTGTTTTCACTCTTGTTTGAAATAATGTGGGTATCGTGATGAATTATGGAAAGGAAAGGTAGAAGTGCTGAAGAGCAGAGTTTGCACGGAAGATTATCAGAGGGTCTGCGAAGTTCTAGACACACTCAGGGATGAACGTGTCGTCCCTAGGTGGAGCCAATGTTGATCATATCAGCATCCTATTGAAATTTGGATAAGCATCCTTGCTTAAACCTTTCAAAACCCCTTTATTGCCCTGAGAAATCCATATTCTGCTTATCGTTACCTTCCTATATCCCCACATTGCATTATAAAAGGCCGAAAAGTCCACGTTTGAAAAATATATAAGGCCTAGCCCCTTCGGCCCTAGCCCTTTAAATCTTTTCCTCCACGTAACCTGGGCGCTAGACCAAGCGCCAGCCTGAAAGGCGCTTATCAAATGTATATCGGGCGCATTTTGAGCCGTCAATCTATACAAATCGGACGACGTTCGTTCATCTCCGTCGCGCCCGTAGCCCGCCTGACTACCGTCCAATCAAACCGTAAAATCAACGGCCCGGAGTCTATCTGTCCCGGTGGTCCCCACACCCGCTCACTGTGCAAAACCCGCCCGGTTTCTATCGCACCGCCTTTCCAAGGCAGGCGGTATTTCTCAATTCGGAGCGATTCCATTCATCGTGCGCCACGTGTCCCCGCGTACAACTCAAAAACCGCTCTCCATCGCGCGTTATTGTTCGGCATTTGACGCGGCGCGATATTCATATCCACCGTTCGATCTGGGGCTCTTCATCCAACGATCATCACACTCTGAAGATGTGCGGAAGTTAATCCAAGCCAATAGTGCCCCTGGCCCACCATATCGCATCCTATTGAAATTTTATGAGCATCCTTGCTTAAACCTTTCGTAACCCCCAGCTTGCTCCTTGAGCTAACTGCTTTCTCGCTATCGCTACCTCCTATATCCCCACATTGCATTATAAAAGGTCGAAAAGTCCACGCTTGAAAAAAATATAAGGCTTCAGCACTTAAATTTTCCTCCACGAACTCGTGCGCTAAAACCATGCACCAACCCCAAAGGCGCTATCAAATGTATATTGTGCGTATTTTGAGATGTCAATATATACGATCGACTGTTCATTCATCTCCTCGTCGCGCTCAGACCGACCTAATCACTGTCGAATCAAACCGTTCTTAAAACGCCTTTAGGCCCATCTTCGCTCCTGGTGGTCCCCACACCCGCTCACCGTGCAAACCCGCTCGTTTTTACCGCATCGCCTTTCGGAGGCAGTGCAGATTAACGCAGCGATTCCCATACATCGTGCAATCGCGCTTCCCGCATGCCTCAAAACTGCTCTCCATCGCGTGTTATTGTTCGGCATTTGACGTGGCGCGATATTCATATCCACCGTTCGATCTGGGGGTCTTCATCCAACGGTCATCGCACTCCGAAGATGTGCGGAAGTTAATCCAAGCCAATAGTGCCCTTGGCCCACCGTCTCATTGCCCTCCGATACATTTTCTACCGTCGATATCCTCTTGACATCGAACACTAGATTTAACCCACGCCACGCCATTGACCCCGTATCTCCACGTCATCATTCCACGTGCTCCCATCGTACATTCGTCCGTCTCCCCTACATATTCCTATTCAAAGGTCAAACGTCCACTGTCTATGTTAAATTTCATACATTCCTCCAACCTTTGCCAAAACATTTCTCCACCATTGTTCCACTGCATTTTTCATCGCCAATTTCTATGCATTTGTTTTCCTGACGAGTTTGCGGGTTTTGTAGGTTTACAGTGGCGGAAAACTATCATGATTCACAGTCTCTATTACTGTGATAGAGAGCACTTCAAAGGACCATTTTTCAGAGCTGAATTATGAAGAAAGGCCTGGGAAGGCAAATCGACAAGACTTCCATTAAAGAAGCAGGGTTAAAATCTGTCAAACCCTGCAGAGCCATTCAAAGCACAGATTGCGCAGATGAATATATTAATGGAGCAGCAGAGAAATATCAGTGAATGATCGAGGAATTCAACGTTCAACATTGAAGATTTTCAGCCGTAATTCAAGGTTTAGGAGGCAGAGGGTACCATTCACAGAAAAAATACCTTAAAGCTTTCTTTTTAGCACCATTTTCTTTCAGGAAAGGACGGAATGTTTATGCGATTTTACTTCTTTGCTGTGTTCCTGAAGAGATTTCTACCCAATGCATTTATTTCAGTTAGCAGGCCACAAAGTACATACAACATTACAAAGTCATCGAGCAATATGGGCATGCGTCTCCGCTATTTTGTTTTAATGAGACAATTAAATTTTCATCACCTACTCCCTTTTTCGAGCTTTCTTGTTCTCCTATAAAGCTCCCAAAGAACAGATGATTTAGGGTTCTAGATTTTATCAGAAAATTATGCAGTGAAAGGCTTTTTGTATACATTTTGTAGAACTCTTGTATGAAGGCTCAGAGCCCATAGGGTCTCAGTGAGGAGGAGTTCCATCTGTTAAAGAGGATTCTGGTCTTTGGTATTTCACAGTCTGTAACTTTCTCTTATGTGTTATTTAAATAGATCATTTCATTTCATCCATATTTCCTGTATCATGTTTTGGAATGCGAGTGGCTCACTGATTTTTGGTATGGATTTATCCTAGTTGATACCCATACTCGGATTAGTCAAGCGCTTTAAATATGGCTCATGCATGATATTCTGTTCCACTATTCATCTAAACCGTATTTCTGCTATATTAGTTTCTTTGGGAGGGTGTTTTTAAAACGCTATTGTCATGTACGGATTCTTATATTGGTAAGCCCATGCATGGTGGTATTGTGTATCTGGATATCAGCTCAATGTTAACTAATATTCTCTCAATATTTCATTCACTACATACACCTTCCTACAACTATTTCCCCGTGGAGGCATTTCCGAACCTACCGCTTTGACAAGAAGTTGTCTTTGAATTATCTTCGTTGCTTTTATATGAACTAGTTTGTAATGTTGCCTGTAAATTTCTTTTTCCGTGTTAGTCGAAGGTCTTGGTCCCATTCGATTTTTATTCCTTGTTTTACAAGAGATAGGATGAGCTTACATTTAATAACTCCCTTTGTTATGCCATATGCTCTTTGATATATATGATGTCCTAGGAATCGGTCTATCACAACTCTAGTCAGTCTCTAGGAGCTTACAACACTTCTATGAGTGGGTCCGCACACTAAACAAATTTTCGCCGAGGCGCTGCCTCCCCCCTTGTGACCCCCCTGCTGCACCCGGTGCAACGTACAGTGCGTGGGGCTAGTCGTGGAAATAATATAACACATACCCAACATTCTCCCACTTATTGTTTTCTTTCCACATGGGGCCACAGGAGAGCTTAGTCATTGGGCCAATTATTCAACACCCATTGTTTCTCTACACCAAGAGAACTTCTGAGTGCTCACAGACTTCGTCAATGCATCTGCAACATTCTTTAAAGTGTCCACCTTTACCAACAACACCCTTTTAGCCTCAACCATATCTCTAACAAAGTGATATTGAACATCAATGTGCTTTGTCTTTGAATGGTAAGCAGGGTTCTTAGCCAAGAAAATTGCATTTTGGCTATCACAGTCTATCCTTATAGCTTGCTGTACCAGCCCCATACTTGAACACAATCTCTGCAACCAAACTGCTTCCTTGCTTGCATGAGTGGCTGCTATGTATTCTGCCTCTGTAGTTGAAAGAGCCACTACAGACTGTCCTTTACTCATCCAACTGACTGCGCCTCCAAATAGGCTAAACACATACCCACTTGTAGATCTTCTTTGGTCTAGATCTCCAGCCCAGTCTGCATCAACAAAACCACGAATGTCCAACATTCTTTCCAATCCTGGTCTTCCCTGGTAGCACAAGCCATAATCACTAGTGCCACGTAAATATCCGAAAACCCGCTTCACTACTGTCCAATGCTCCTTCCCTGGGTTTGACATAAACCTGCTCAATACTCCCACTGCATGTGCAATGTCTGGTCTAGTATAGACCATTGCATACATCAGGCTACCCACTGCACTTTCATATGGAACACGGGACATATCCTCCTCTTCTTCTTGTGTCTTGGGACACTGTTCAGCAGATAGCTTTACACCTACAGGAATAGGAACATTCACCGGTTTACTATCCTGCATATTGAACCTCTGCAATATAGTCTCGACATACTTCCTCTGGTTTAACCAGAGCTTCCTCTTTGCCCGATCTCTCTTAATTTCCATGCCAAAAATATAGTTTGCAGCACCAAGATCCTTCATGTCGAATTTGGAGAACAGTTGGGTCTTCAAATCTTGGATAATTTCTTTGTCATTTCCAATCAACAACATATCATCCACATACAAGACCAAATAAATATCACGGTCACCAATTAATTTAAAATAAACACAGTGATCCTCCTTGCTTCTGGTGAAGCCAAGTCCCCGTATATAGGTATCAAATTTCTGATACCACATCCTTGGTGACTCTTTTAACCCATACAGAGACTTCTTCAACCTGCATACCAGTTCTTTCTTACCCTTCACCATAAAGCCTTCAGGTTGCTTCATGTATATCTCCTCTTCTAGATCCCTATGAAGAAATGTTGTCTTCACATCCATCTGTTCTATCTCAAAATCAAATGCAGCAGCAACAGATAAAAGTAATCTAATAGAAGTAACTTTGGCAACAGGAGAAAAAATATCACCAAAATCAATTTCCGACACCTGGGAATAACCTTTTGCTACCAACCGAGCTTTGTATTTCTCCACCTTGCCTTCTACATTCATCTTCTTTTTAAACACCCATTTGCTCCCGATGGGCTTCCTTCCAGCCGGCAACTCCACCATATCCCATGCCTCATTTTTGTGCAAGGATGCCATTTCATCAACCATGGCCTCCTTCCAGAGTTTTCCATCCTCTGAATCTACTGCCTCCCTGACAGTTCTGGGTTCATCATCAGTTATAGTTAAGGCAAAACCTGAACAAAAAGTAGATGGACTATACCTTTCTGGTTGCCTTCTTTCCCGAACTGATCTTCTCAAAGCTGGAGTTTGTGGCTCTTCATCTTCTGAGTCTTCTTCTGTTGTAGAGTCCGATTCATCCTCCTTTAGCTCAAACTCTATCTTCTCAGGTTCCTTTGGTAGGACTTCATGTTTAACAACATCTTTCACTTCTCTAAACACCACATCTCGGCTGTACACAACCTTCTTTGTTTCTGGGTTCCAAAGCTTGTAACCCTTTAAACCATCCTTATACCCAATAAAGATGCATCTTTTAGATTTATTATCCAACTTGGTCCTTTTCTCCTTTGGAACATGTACATATGCATCACATCCAAATACCCTTAGATGTGAAAGAGAGGGTTTCTTACCAGTCCATACCTCATGTGGGGTCTTATCCTCCAACGCTGATGAAGGTGATCCGTTAACTAAGTAACATGCAGTCTCCACTGCCTCTGCCCAGAATTCTTGTCCTAACCCAGTACCACTGAGCATGCTTCTTGCCTTTTCCATCAGTGTTCTATTCATTCTTTCTGCAACTCCATTTTGCTGAGGTGTGTATGGAGTAGTCTTCTGTCATGCTATACCACACTTCTTACAGAACTCTTCAAATTCCTTCTTGCATAACTCCCCACCATTATCTGTCCTCAGCGCCTTTATCTTCTTCTCTGTCTGGTTTTCCACCAGAGCCTTAAATTCTTTAAATCTGTCAAAGACTTCAAATTTATTCCTCAAGAAATATATCCATGTATTCCTTGAGAAGTCGTCTATGAATGAAACATAGTACACAGACTTTCCCAGTGATGGAACTGACACAGGTCCAAACACATCACTGTGCACAAGTTCTAATATCTTGTTCGCCCTCTTAGCACCAGAAGGAAAACTCACTCGATTCTGCTTCCCATATACACAATGTTCATAGAAATCAAAATCCAGAGAGAAATTAGACATACCTTCTACCATACCATTTCTATGCAGTATCCGAAGGCCCTTCTCTCCAATATGTCCAAGCCTTTGATGCCATAGCATGGTCTTTTCTCCAGAGACAACTAGGCTTTCCGCTCCTCTTTCAAGAACCACAGAACTATTACACCTATCAATAACAGTGCTACCTTGTAGCTTGTACATAGTTCCAGTCCGAACTCCCCGCATTAATACCAGTGCTCCCCGAACCATCTTGCAGGCATCTTTCTCAAACACTGTTTTTACACCTGCATCATCCATATTTCTGCTGTAATCAGATTTCTGGCCAATGTAGGAATATGCAGAACACCAGGAAGTGTTCTAATCCTTCCACTTTGCAGCTTCAGCTTGACCTTTCCACGTCCGACGATTCTGGCCTTCCTATCATCCCTTAGGAAGACATCACCACCATCATATTTCTCATACTCGCAGAACCACTCCCTATGGGGAGTGAAGTGAAAGGATGCACCTGAGTCAATCAACCATGACTCATGATCTACATGTGCATTTGAAGAAGAAGCCAAATACACATCCCCACCTTCATCCGAGGTGGTTTTTTCCTCTGCAGAAGGAGCATCATCAGATCCCTTTCCTTTCTCAGGAGCTTTAGATCTGCACTCCCTTTTGTAGTGCCCTTCCTTTCCGCATTTCCAACATACCTTTACAAACTTTCCAGGAGATTTAGATCTCCCTCTAGATTTGGATCTCCCACTCGAAACCTTATTCTTGTTTCTGTTTTGGGACCTTCCTCGTACAGATAAGGCATCTCCATTATGGCCCTCCATATTTCTCCGTCTCATTTCCTCCGACAGCAAGGCTGAGACAATGTCATCAAAATTCAAGGTAGTTGTATTGCTACCTATTGCAATAACCAGACTATCCCACGAGTCTGGTAGAGAACACAACAAACTGATGCACTTATCTTCATCCGAGATTTTAATATCAACAGATGACAGCTGACTTACCACAGTATTGAAGGCGTTCAGATGCTCTGTCACCGAGTCTCCATCCTTCATCCTCAGGTTATACAGTTTTTTCCGCAGGAACAACTTATTCACCAGAGACTTAGATTGGTACAAAGTCCCAATTTTTTCCCACAAATTCTTCGCCGTAGCTTCCCCAGATACATTCAACAATACTGAATCTGACACACACAACCGTATTGTGCTCTTAGCCTTTCGATCCAGTTTCTTCCAGTCTTCATCTGACATTGCCGTTGGTTTAGTACATGGATCTACCGCGATCCACTGATCTTTATCCACCAGCAGATCCTCCATCTTGAGCTTCCACAACTCAAAACTCTGACCATTAAATTTCTCGATCTCTATCTTTCCGCCGCTCGCCATCTTCTTTCACCGCAAGAATCGATCCCGTAGATCTCCCACTGCACAGGGTCTACCACAGGCCCGAGCAAAAAACCCTCAACAACAAAGGCGTCCCCTTGAAGCCGAAATAGCTCCGATACCAAATGTAGGTTTTAACCCTGAACAGAAATTATCTACACACGAATCTTATAACAGAAAATAAACAATAGCGAGAGCATAAAACATAAAACAGATAAACACAGAGATTTTCCCCCGGATCCCAAATCGGGACGACCAGCTTGATTTTTCATTATATTCCTTTTAGTGTTACAACACATATATATACATGCCGAAGCATACATAAACCCCAATCCATTAACCCTAGATTAGAACATAACCGTAGTTCCCTTGACCGGATCTACAAAATACCAGGGGCCGAAAACCATCGTACCCCAAAACCATGTGCAAAATCATGCACAAAACATGGGTGGGTCCGCCTATGAGTGGGTCCGCACACCAAACAAATTTTCGCCAGGGCGCTGCCCCGGACCCTGACAGTGGGAGCTGCCTCCCCCCTTGTGACCCCCGTGCTGCGCCCGGCGCAATGTACAATGCGTGGGGCTAGTCATGGAAAGAATATAACACATACCCGTCAGCTTATTGCAATAGGTATAAATACAACTACCTTGAATTTTGATGACATTGTCTCAGCCTTGCTGTCGGAGGAAATGAGACGGAGAAATATGGAGGGTCAAAATGGAGATGCCTTATCTGTACGAGGAAGGTCCCAAAACAAAAACAAGAATAAGGTTTCGAGTGGGAGATCTAAATCTAGAGGGAGATCTAAATCTCCTGGAAAGTTTGTAAAGGTGTGCTGGAAATGCGGAAAGGAAGGGCACTACAAAAAGGACTGCAGATCTAAAGCTCCCGAGAAAGGAAAGGGATCTGATGATGCTCCTTCTGCAGAGGCAAAAACCACCTCGGATGAAGGTGGGGATGTGTATTTGGCTTCTTATTCAAATACACATGTAGATCATGAGTCATGGTTGATTGAATCAGGTGCATCCTTTCACTTCACTCCCCATAGGGAGTGGTTCTGCGAGTATGAAAAATATGACGGTGATGTCTTCCTAGGGGATGATAGGAAGGCCAGAATCGTTGGACGTGGAAAGGTCAAGCTGAAGATGCAAGGTGGAAGGATTAGAACACTTCCTGGTGTTCTGCATATTCCTGCATTGGCCAGAAATCTGATTTCTGTAAGCAAGATGGATGATGCAGGTGTAAAAACAGTGTTCGAGAAAGATGCCTGCAAGATGGTTCAGGGAGCACTGGTATTAATGCGAGGAGTTCGGACTGGAACTCTGTACAAGCTACAAGGTAGCACTGTTATTGATGGGTGTAACAATTCTATGGTTCCTGAAAGTGGAGCGGAAAGCCTAGCTGTCTCTGGAGAAAATACCATGCTATGGCATCAAAGGCTTGGACATATTGGAGAGAAGGGCCTTCGGATACTACATAGAAATGGTATGGTAGAAGGTATGTCTAATTGCTCTCTGGATTTTGATTTCTATGAACATTATGTATATGGGAAGCAGAATCAGGTGAGTTTTCCTTCTAGTGCTAAGAGGGCAAACAAGATATTAGAACTTGTGCACAGTGATGTGTTTGGGCCTGTGTCAGTTCCATCACTGGGAAAGTCTGTGTACTATGTTTCATTCATAGATGATTTCTCAAGGAATACATGGATATATTTCTTGAGGAAGAAATCTGAAGTCTTTGACAAATTTAAAGAATTTAAGGCTTTGGTGGAAAACCAGACAGAAAAGAAGATAAAGGCATTGAGGACAGATAATGGTGGGGAGTTCTGCAAGAAGGAATTTGAAGAGTTCTGTAAGAAGTGTGGTATATCACGGCAGAAGACTACTCCATACACACCTCAGCAAAATGGAGTTGCAGAAAGAATGAACATAACACTGATGGAAAAGGCAAGAAGCATGCTCAGTGGTACCGGGTTAGGACAAGAATTCTGGGCAGAGGCAGTGGAGACTGCATGTTACTTAGTTAATAGATCACCTTCATCAGCGTTGGAGGATAAGACTCCACATGAGGTATGGACCGGTAAGAAACCCTCTCTTTCACATCTAAGGGTATTTGGATGTGATGCATATGTACATGTTCCAAAGGAGAAAAGGACCAAGTTGGATAATAAATCTGAAAGGTGCATCTTTATTGGGTATAGGGATGGTTTAAAGGGTTACAAGCTTTGGAACCCAGAAACAAGGAAGGTTGTGTACAGTCGAGATGTGGTGTTTAGAGAAGTGAAAGATGTTGTTAAACATGAAGTCCTACCAAAGGAACCTGAGAAGATAGAGCTTGAGCTAAAGGAGGATGAATCAGACTCTACAACAGAAGAAGACTCAGAAGATGAAGAGCCACAAACTCCAGCTTTGAGAAGATCAGTTCGGGAAAGAAGGCAACCAGAAAGGTATAGTCCATCTGCTTTCTGTTCAGGCTTTGCCTTAACTATAACTGATGATGAACCCAGAACTGTCAGGGAGGCAGTAGATTCAGAGGATGGAAAACTCTGGAAGGAGGCCATGGTTGATGAAATGGCATCCTTGCACAAAAACGATGCATGGGATCTGGTGGAGTTGCCGGCTGGAAGGAAGCCCATTGGGAGCAAATGGGTGTTTAAGAAGAAGATGAATGTAGAAGGCAAGGTGAAGAAATACAAAGCTCGGTTGGTAGCGAAAGGTTATTCCCAGGTGCCGGGAATTGATTTTGGTGATATTTTTTCTCCTGTTGCCAAGGTTACTTCTATTAGATTACTTTTATCTGTTGCTGCTGCATTTGATTTTGAGATAGAACAGATGGATGTGAAGACAAATTTTCTTCACGGGGATCTAGAAGAGGAGATCTACATGAAGCAACCTGAAGGCTTTATGGTGAAGGGTAAGAAAGAACTGGTATGCAGGTTGAAGAAGTCTCTGTATGGGTTAAAACAGTCACCAAGGATGTGGTATCAGAAATTTGATACCTATATATGGGGACTTGGCTTTACCAGAAGCAAGGAGGATCATTATGTTTATTTTAAATTAATTGATGACCATGTTATTTATTTGATCTTGTATGTGGATGATATGTTGTTGATTGGAAATGACAAAGAAATTATCCAAGATTTGAAGACCCAACTGTTCTCCAAATTCGACATGAAGGATCTTGGTGCTGCAAACTATATTTTGGGAATGGAAATTAAGAGAGATCGGGCAAAGAGGAAGCTCTGGTTAAACCAGAGGAAGTATGTCGAGACTATATTGCAGAGGTTCAATATGCAGGATAGTAAACCGATGAATGTTCCTATTCCTGTAGGTGTAAAGCTATCTGCTGAACAGTGTCCCAAGACACAAGAAGAAGAGGAGGATATGTCCCGTGTTCCATATGCAAGTGCAGTGGGTAGCCTGATGTATGCAATGGTATGTACTATACCAGACATTTCACATACAATGGGAGTATTGAGAAAGTTTATGTCAAACCCAGGGAAGAAGCATTGGACTACAGAGAAGCGGGTTTTCAGATATTTGCGTGGCACTAGTGATTATGGCTTGTGCTACTAGGGAAGAAATTGTGATTGGAAATAATGTTGGACATATGTGGTTTTTCCGATGAGACTGGGCTGGAGATCCTGACCAAAGAAGATCTACAAGGGTATGTGTTTAGCCTATTTGGAGGCGCAAACAGGCTTGGATGAGTGAAAAAGACAATTAGTGGCCTTTCAACTCGCGCAGGCAGAATACATAGTAACCAAGGATGTGGTATTAGAAATTTGATACCTATATACAAGGACTTGGATTCACCAGAAGCAAGGAGGATCACTGTGTTTATTTTAAATTAATTGGTGACCGTGTTATTTATTTGGTCTTGTATGTGGATGATATGTTGTTGATTGGAAATGACAAAGAAATTATCCAAGATTTGAAGACCCAAAGGTTCTCCAAATTCGACATGAAGGATCTTGGTGTTGCAAACTATATTTTGGGCATGGAAATTAAGAGATATCGGGCAAAGAGGAAGCTCTGGTTAAACCAGAGGAAGTATGTCGAGACTATATTGCAGAGGTTCAATATGCAGGATAGTAAACCGGTGAAGGTTCCTATTCCCGTAGGTGTAAAGCTGTCTGCTGAACAGTGTCCCAAGACACAAGAAGAAGAGGAGTATATGTCCCGTGTTCCATATGCAAGTGCAGTGGGTAGCTTGATGTATGCAATGGTCTGTACTAGACCAGACATTGCACATGCAGTGGGAGTATTGAGCAGTTTTATGTCAAACCCAGGGAAGGAGCATTGGACAGCAGTGAAGTGGGTTTTCAGATATTTACGTGGCACTAGTGATTATGGCTTGTGCTACCAGGGAAGACCAGGATTGGAAAGAATGTTGGACATTCGTGGTTTTTTTTATGCAGACTGGGTTGGAGATCTGGACCAAAGAAGATCTACAAGTGGGTATGTGTTTAGCCTATTTGGAGGCGCAGTCAGTTGGATGAGTAAAAGACAGTCTGTAGTGGCTCTTTCAACTACAGAGGCAGAATACATAGCAGCCACTCATGCAAGCAAGGAAGCAGTTTGGTTGCAAAGATTGTGTTCAAGTATGGGGTTGGCACAACAAGCTATAAGGATAGACTGTGATAGCCAAAGTGCAATTTTCTTGGCTAAGAACCCTGCTTATCATTCAAAGACAAAGCACATTGATGTTCAATATCACTTTGTTAGAGATATGGTTGAGGCTAAAAGGGTGTTGCTGGTAAAGGTGGACACTTTGAAGAATGTTGCAAATGCATTGACGAAGTCTATGAGCACTCAGAAGTTCTCTTGGTGTAGAGAAACAATGGGTGTTGAAGAATTGGCCCAATGACTAAGCTCTCTTGTGGCCCCCTGTGGAAAGAAAACAACAAGTGGGAGAATGTTGGGTATGTGTTATATTCTTTCCACGACTAGCCCCACGCATTGTACGTTGTGCCGAGCGTAGCAAGGGGGTCACAAGGGGGGAGGCAGCCCCCACTGTTTTGGTCTAGGGTAGCGCCCCGGAAAAAAATTGTTTGGTGTGTAGATCCACCCATGTTTTGTGCATGATTTTGCACATGGTTTTGGGGTACAATGGTTTTCGACCCCTGGTATTTTGTAGATTCGGTCAAGGGAGCTACAGTTATGTTCTAATCTAGGGTTAATGGATTGGGGTTTATGTATTCTTCGGCATGTATATATATGTGTTGGAACACTAAAAGGAATATAATGAAAAATCAAGTTGGTCGTCCAAATTTGGGATCTAGGGGAAAATCTTTGTGTTTATCTGTTTTATGTTTTATGCTCTTGCTATTGTTTTTTTTCTGTTATGAGATTCGTGTGTAGATCATTTCTGTTCAGGGTTAAAACCTACATCACTACCTTAAACAAAACAGGACCTTCAAATGCACTGAAAAATAGATCTCTTCCTTAAGCACTATTTCTCTTCCTTATTTTCCAAACCAGTTCTTGATTACTGAAAATAAGTCTCCTTCCTAAGAACTGTGTTTTTCCTTGTGGCTGAGCAAAGGGACCTTTCAAAGCAACCTCTGTTTTCTCCTTCTAAGACTGTGTTATCTTTTATGCACTTGAGTTAAAACAAGCTTTAAACTGTCACTAAGTATTCTTCCTCAAACAATGCTTCTCTCTTTCATTTAGTAAACTGGGCATTTATAAAAAAAAGTCTACCCTTCTCCCTAAGACTTTGTTTTCCCTCCTTGGCTAGCAAACAAGTTCTTTTTTGATGAAGATCAGCTTGTTTCTCTAACACAGTATTTTTCCTTGTCACTGAGTATAGAGGCCTTTAAAATGACTTATGCCTCTTTAACAAATAGATTTTCTAGGCCTTTTAAAACAATGTGTCTTCTTCCTCACATTTTGAATTTAAAATATCTTCTAAATCAAAAACTTTGGTAGAGAGAAAAAAACAAATACCTCTTGAACATGTGTTAGATGTTTTTGGAGATGAATTCCCTGTGCAAAAATATGATTCTAAACAACTTTTGAGGGCTACTGAAAACTACTGCATCGGTGGCCCGAGCAGTGGGCCATTCAGAAGTGGCCCGGGCGGTGGGCCATTCAGAGTTGGCTCGGGCAATGGCAACAATGGACTATGCAAAGATAGAAGGTGCAGGGGTAAGGGTGGAATGTTGCTAGGGCAAGGGCATGAAGTTGAAATGGAGAAGGAAAGAGGCGGATGCTTAGTGGATCGAAACACGTTACGTGCAGGGTCAACGGCCCGGGCGCTGGGCCGGGCAGGGCTGCCGGAGGCAGCACGTCGCGTGCAAGCCTGGGCATCGGGCGCTGCACAAGCACGCCGCGTAAATCAATAGGCACGTCGCACCGTTTTAAAAAAACCTCCTGTGAATACCTACAGGCGCGCCGCGTGAATCTTCATGCGCGTCACGTGTATGAAAATTTGCAAATAGTCATTGAAGATCGTTTTCTCTTGCCCACAAGATTTGCACAATGATATGAAGATATTTTGGCTTTGCCTTTATAGTTTGAAAAACAAACCTTTCCCTCTCTTATCAATTTGAAAAACAAAACTTCTCCTTTTTTTCCTTAGCATTTGTGTTGAAACAAAATGACTTTTTCCCTTTGTTGAGGGGTTTCCCCTTTTACCAACTGCTTTATATCTTTTATATTGTCCTTCTCAAAAATATGACGTGTTTATCTCTGCTACATCATTCAAGGATGGTATTTTATCAAAAAGTATTTTTTAAAACATTTGTTTTTCCATAGGTGAGTTTTAGTCATTTTTAAAACCAACTATTTGTGCTTTAAAAACCATCTGAAAAACACTATACTTATCCTTGGAAGGCTATCTTTAAACAAGATAACTGTGTTATGCCCTTTCCTAGCTTTTGAGAGGTATACATCATCAAAACTGTTCTTTTGCTTTGGTTTATTACTAGAATGAACTCTTTCAAACACATTATCTCTCAAATCTGCCCATTACTGACAATTTTTCTTAATCACAGTGTTAATACTTGGAGACTTGACCCTCTGCTCATTTTGAAGGAGGTCCTATTAAACATAGAAACTTCATCCATCTCAACATTGTGCCTTATTTTGTAATATATGTTTTTGCTTTGTACCATATCACTGTGAAGTTTTTTTAGGGAGTAAAAAATGTGATTGGTACATGGGGAGCGCTTACTGCTAGACATCTTTGAACTAACTTTTTCCCTTGACTGTGTTTTCAGGGGTAGTGAAATTTTTTGTGATATTATTTCAAAGTTTAGTATATGATAAGGTATAAGAAGTAGTTGTCCTTCTTATACTCTCATCCTGGTTGCCTAACTTGCTTTGGAGCTCTTCTTTTCAAAGACTGTCCTTCTTCTTGAAACAAAGAAACTTCTAATGCTAGGTCACCCTTCTAAGAACTTAGGCAGTGCTACCTTTGGAGTTAATCATGGAGTGTTGAGCATCAGTTAGTCCTTTGTATTTATTTATCTTGATGAATGACCACTGTCTTTAGGCACCCTTTGGATTTAAATCATGTACATTTGTTGTTCTTTACTTACTACTCTCCATCTGATTCTTGATAGAAAACTATTTCAGTATGAGAAACTTGTTAAGTTTGTTCCTTTGCTCCCATTTGCACACTGAACATCACTCAATTACACCCCTGCAGAGATGTAAAAATAGATGCTTTTGAACTTTGGAGGGCTTCTTTGGTGTTTCATGGGGATCATGCCTGATCTAATCATATTTCCTCAGAGAGGGAAACTCCTTCTCTTTTCTTGATTTGAAAATTTCTAAGCCTTGCTAGAATGAAAACAAGTAACCTGTTAGTGGTGTATGAGCTAAGGCTGAATCAGTGTATTTTTTTGCAGAATAGGAAACAATTTATGGCTGACTGGTACTAGACACAAAATTTTTAGCTTAGGATAACTTAGTCAAGGAAAATTTCCCTAAACACCACCACCTAGACTTAGAGACAATTTGTCATAGATTTTGAATATTTCCTTAGTCATGATCAGGTTATCATATGATCTAATGGTCAGTGAGAGAAGGATAGGTGTTTTTTCAAATGCTGGATAATGAGACTTATGAAAACAGGGGATTTTGATATCAGAGAGACAAAACCTATGAAAGCCATAGGCAGGGAGACTTTGCTGAAATGAGATAGGATTTGAAAACTGAAGACTTTTCTCATCATAGGCTCAAAAGGAAAGGTAGGGAGACAAACATTTGTTTGAGGTGTTTTGTAGATGACAAATTGACAGATTGAGATTAGCTTCTAGAAAACTCAGCCAAAGAATATAGTCATCAAAATATGCAAAAATATTGATGACTAACAAATTTCAAATCAAAACTCTAGCACAAAATGGTTCACTTCCCTTCTAACACTACAAGCAATTTATTGAATTTTGTCACATGGCTAGTGTGGCAGACTGAGCAAAGATGGCACAGTTTTCATACACAACCTCATATTAACTGACATGAGCTTTTGGAATCCAAATTATAATATGGGGGATGTGTAGTCGATGGAATTACCCACTTGGTTGACCCATGAGGAGGCAAGGGCTGAAGAAGAAAATAGGATGATATCCAAGGAGACTAATGAACTCGTATGGATTAGAGAAAATTTTAGGGCTCTGCACCTTTTCATCGGTAACCACAAGCTCATTTTAGAGGATCCAAAATTTGTATCACTTTACACAAGGGTGGAAACGTGAAGCTGGGTTACACTTTTGTGAGAATCAGGGGCCGAGAACTTTTTTCAGCAATAGTTCGGCCGAACATTTTTTAAAGTTCAGCCGAACTATGTAATAGTTTGGCCGAACTTTCTTAGAAAGTTCGGCCGAACTCTTGATTCCGTTTACATTGATGACACACTGACGGCGCGGGAAAATAGAATTTTTGCCGGAGATTGGAAAACCGGCAACAAAAGTTCGGCCGAACTTACAACAAAAGTTCGGCCGAACTGTGAGTTCGGCCGAACTTTTACTTTTAAAATATTTCGGCCGAACTAATTTCTATAAATAAATCGTTCGCGAAGTTGGTTTGTTTACCGATTTCGTTATTCCCGCGAATTTCTGTACTGTCGCTACTGTTCGCGCGTTTTTGCTCCTCTTGTCAGCGTTGTTGCTCCTTTTTTCGGTGTTGTTGCTCTTTTCATCGGGTATGTTCGACCTACCATTTCCAAATTTTTCACATATATTTGAAAAATTCTTCATTGGGATATACTGCCTCTTATGTATTTGATTATTCTTCACTATTTTCAAACTCTTTAAACTTCCCTAGACTAACCGCAATCTGCATACTTCATTTAGAAAAGCTAATCTCAACAGAAAACAGGAAACTGATGTAGAAAATACTGAAACCAAAATTTCATAGGCCTTTCTTACTTGAATTTCAATGATTTTCAAGGCAAAAAGACAGTCTAGTTAGACTACTGCCATAAATAACATCATGAATCATGTACCTACACTGTCGTTGAGGGAAAATAAGGATTTATTGTTGCTATATCTATTTCATTTCTCCTTTTTAGATATGATGATTATTTATGTATGCTTTAGTCAACACAATTGACTCCCCTCCATAGTTGCTTAGGGCCTCGGCCTCTCGGCACTCTCCCTTGAGACTCGGCCCCACCGGCCTCACCTGCACATTTCTCCTTTTGACTACCGCTTAACGTGATGCGCAACACCCTTACTACCAGTTATATTGATACCTTCGCTATTTGTGGCTCTCCCGATCCCATAACACTCATCCGTACAATCAACTCGAATGTTAGACTCCCCTCACAAAGCTCCCACAACACTCCTCCATATCAAACACGATGATTTAAAACATATTTTAGGATTTCGTGGACTTGTTAATGCACAATATTCATCATACACAATATTCATGACATGGAAATCACCTGGGATATACCATTTGTGGGTATCTATTTGCTCATTACCTTATTTTCATGAAAAGGCACAAAAGTCGAGCTCGACCATGGGGGAGATATATCATCAAATACATACCGTTAGTTTTCCGTGTCGTTGTGAGTTATCATAAATCGTCTCCAACAAGAGGAAGTGAGCCCGACTGTTAGCCTCTGTGAGAATGCAAATACTATGCAAACATCGCATCATAGACTTCTTACAAATCTAATCTAAAAATGTAAAAACGTAAAACCCATCCCACACTATTTTCAAACTCTTTAAACTTCACACTAAAATACCGTCAACATATTCGTAATTTAATCTTACAAGAATCAGAATTGTTTTCAGAGATTGTCGAGTTATTCCTTATCAAAAGAGCTACGTACAAGGTATGTAAATATAGATAGAATTGCTTCCCTTTTTAGGGTCGACCAACACTTGGCATGTAGGGCCGACTTGCAACACACTGGCAATAGCTCGATTTTTCAACGTTGATGTAGAGCCGAAATAAACCATTGGTTCATGTTTTCTTCGACTAGGTATGGTTTCGATCGAATCTATATGGACATTTATGTCTAGTTAAATACCCTTCGTTTGCAAGATTGCTCTCTTTAAGACTTTGCATTTGTGTGTGTTGTATGTATCAAAAATTTCTATTCCCGCTTTTTCTATGCACATCAATTCAATCGCATGGGCCATCAAATCTAATTTAATATTGTTGTCCGTTGTAGTTGTCATGTTTAAAAATGTGCAGTTTTTGTATGTAGCAAATATTCTATTACAGGTTTTGTTCTACAAATGTATCTGTGTGTTTTGAGATATCCTCGTGTGTTGGAAGTATTTATGTTTTTAAATTTTCAGAATGATATGTTGTAATATTTTTAATAGCTTTTGGTCCGCATGTTCATTTCTGTCACAGAACATTCTCTCCATCATAATATCAATAGCCTTGATATCTTGATTTATGTTTTAAATTTTGCATCAAATGAGCCATCATTTTGTAGCAAAGTATTTTTATGCCTCGCTATATTAGGCTCTTCTTTTCATTGAGTTTGCATGTATGGTATGGTTTCATTTAGACCATTTTCAACCACAATAGTGTTCTCTCACACACGTTAAATAAAAAACATATAAGTTAGAAATTATCATATTCACATAGGCAAAAAAGGGTTTTCCTTTAATTTTACATATTAAAATGTCTTTAAAGTTATTTCTATTTAAAATAAAAAGGTGAAAGATTAGTTTCAGCAATTACTAGAACTAATAGATGGTAAGGCCCACAAAAGAACAATCGAAAAAGCAATTCAATATAACCAATCAACCTACATCAACAAAACATATGGTCTTGAATGAGCTTTGGACTCTTTAGATGTAAATGTACACCATGCAGCAAATGTATCTGCGACAGAACTAATCCATGCTTAACCTTAACATCGACACACAAATGGAATACAATTTTACTCACTGCTTTATGATAGAAAAAAATATGTGGATGAGCATTGCCCACATATCCGAATCTTAAAAGGGATAGATTAAAAGTGATGCTCCAATATGTCCGTAAAAGATAAATTAAAGAAGCATGACATATTAGTAATGCACTAGATATGTGTACCAATTATGTTCATATAACACAACAAATGATGATTCAATACAAATGTCACATAGAAGTCATATTTATGTCAGCTTCTCAACTTAAAATTATATATCTAGCATTACATTAAGCTATAGGAGATAAATCAAAAAAAAGTATTTGAATGTAAATTAAACATGTGTAATAATTATGTCCTTTAGTTCAATAAATAGATAATAATTTGCAAATGCCATATCTAAGCTATATTTCATCTATGGCTTTCTAATTTAAACTTATATCTAATGTTAAATTATATAAAATAATAACAATAATCCAAACTTCAAAATAATATTTAGAGTTAGTATAAAATGACATATAATTTTCCTGGCAAAATAAAATATAGTTACTACAAGAGTTCAAAACCTTATGCATTTGAATACAAAGTGGGTATACGAATGAGCAAGTAGATTTTTTCTAGAAATGAGTAAGTGAAGGTTGATAGAGAGCCACACAAAATTGCAAATTCATACTCTAACAAAATTGTTAGATCCTTTGCAGAAAACGAACATATAATCAAGTTTCATCTTAAATATTCAATAAACTCAACACAATTTTATGAAAAATAGTATACCATTTTTACATTTCACATACAAACAGATAAATATTACTTAAGTATTGTTATAAATATTTAACTACCCATCAAGAGATGGCCAAGTGATTGAGATGTAAGAATATCACAATAAAAAACCAAGTACAAATTGAGTAATCCTAGAATCATGCTTACATAAGGTAAAATTCTGGGAACTCATGACTTACTATATAAAAAAACATTTGTACCCTTACCAAAAAAATATATGATAAAAGTTAACAAACTACATAAGCTTAAGCTTAAGGGGATATATAATCCCTTTTATTTTCCATATAGATAATGAAAAATGATTGTTCCAAGTCTCATGTTGCTTCTCATGTTACTTTTTATAAACCTTGATTGGAAAGAAAAATAGGAGGGCGTAAATGTAAGAAATATAAAACACATGAAACATAATGTAAGAAATAGAGAACATAATGAAACACACACACACACATATCTCTAGACAATCAACACAATTATTTTTCCTAGGAAATCCTTATGAGAGACAAGCAACTCCTAAAAAGTAATGATGCTCTAGACTTCTTTCCCTAGGAAATCCTTATCGGAGAAAAACAACACTAAAATGTAAACATTCTCTACTCTCTCTTTTCTCGGTATGGAAAATATGTAAGTACAAAGAAAGAGGTAATCTCTTTAGAGTTAGCTAAGACTTGGTATGTAAGGTTGCTATAAAAACTTAACTTCATACATTTTTCTCTCCTCGAACACACTCCTAGTTGTATTTTCAACTATGGAACAAAATACAATAACACAAAATGGAACTCGTATTCCCTCCTAAAGGGCCAAGTATTTAACATAAGTATTTAACATAGCATGATAAATGCAATCAGTGTAAGATTTGGACTCCGTCAACCATTAACGAGGTTTGTGATTTAGACCTTTTAGAGTTCAGCCAAAATTACACATGTAGCTAGCTTGATATGCATGAGTAATGGGGCTAAAATGACATTCTCTCGTATATGAAGCCAATATGATAGGTCAATTTACTAAAGGCATAAATTTGAATGAACTCAATTTGTTGTTTTTCTTTGTGACCATTGGATATGTATTTAAGTGTAGAATAAGTGCTTAATATTTCGGCACAAGGGATAACGTTTCGACTCCCCGTAAAATGTCATTTAATAGCCTCAAAAATGACTCAAAAGGTTTAATTCCAATTCTCCACCGTACCATTAATACACCCTACAAATTGATTCTTCAGTTTTTTCACCTCATAAGCATCAAAATATATGACAAATAATATAATTATCCAATCTAGATCATTATTTAATAATTTGTTAAAATTATGAGTAAGATATACATCATGGAATTTAAATAACAACGTTAATTCATTGAACACCCTTGTACATTCTTTGT
Organism: Pinus albicaulis; assembly: GCA_034641835.2. NCBI lineage: Eukaryota > Viridiplantae > Streptophyta > Pinopsida > Pinales > Pinaceae > Pinus > Pinus albicaulis. Next base: position 23,293 of record JAXQQM020071932.1, read on the forward strand.
TGATACTTTGAAAGTAATATACGCCTGAAAAATAATCATTTAATTTTAAGATTGTGTAACTTCCGAACTTACAATTACAAATTTATTTATTTTTTTACTTATCATTTAGTTGCTAAAAGTTGAAGAATTTATGTTGGTAAATAATTAATTAGTTCTATTTAAATCATTTACCACTTTTGGGATTTTTGTTTTCGTGGTTTCATTCATAATTTCACTTTTTTTCAAATTGTCAATTTCAATTTTTTCACCACATGTGCACAATCAAAGGACCTAAGGTCTTTCCCCTACCAAAGTATGTTCTTTTAAACATGTTTTCTGTAATATGGGTGATTTAGGAAATGATCGAGAGCGAAATTTCATTTAATACACAATATGTTTGCTTCATGTTGATTTGATTCTCGTTACTTAGGTTGTAATCATGAGTCTCCTTTCTGCTCAAGAGTGGACTCAGTCTTGTGATGTCTTGTCACAAACAAACCATCAAATCAAACACATCATGCAAGAAACATAGCTCACCGACATACTATTTTTCTCCTTCAAAGAAAAAAAATTCACATCATGTGAATATCTCCATGTGCTCTTACATATTGGTGTACAAAACCATCAACCAAACACAAGTCGACAAAACATGCCTCTTCAAACAATTTACTCTCAAGTCAAATAATAGCTCATGTGTACAAATTTCCATATTTGTCGTATTTAAGTGTAAGTCAACATAATCATTCTTCAATATCTTTGTCATGCAACATGCACCATAATTTGAATTTGCAAATAAATTCATGAAACATCAAAATACATGCAATGCCCTTAATTGGATAAGAAATCTAAATCCATCCGTTACCAAACCACTTCATGGCCCACTTCTTGTACCGCACTTCATCATCATGTGAATCATCTTCGACCCTCATCGATTATGGAATCCTCTTTTCCATTCTTGCTATTATCTCTTTCCACCTTCTTCAAATGTTGTGGATGAATTTTTGGATACAAAGTCCAACACTTGTCTACAAGGTGACCTTTCTTATGGCAATGAGTAATAACAATTGCAACTTATTTTCAACATCATTTTCCTTTCGTCTACTGGCCTTTGACTTTTTGCCTCATTTATTTACAAAGTTTCATGTGCATGGATATCTTCACAACATCTATAAATATTATGATTATTCAACCACAAAAAGGAACATGCAAGTTCTTTTCCAAATCTTATGAATATTTACCATGTTTATCATAATCAAAGAAATTTGATTAGAGGCAAATTTATACCGAATATTCACCGTTGTCGCCTTCTTGAGGAGGTGAACACCCATGAGGTAGTGGTTTCTCCTTCCTAATACTAGCAATGAATTCAATGACTCTAGAGCTTTCAACATCTCTTTCTTTACATTCTCATTATCAGACATTTATTAAATATCTTCTTTGAAAGTTTGTCAAATCCTTTTTCCATTCATCATGAACACAAACTTCACAAGCTTGAGGTAATGAACGTGAAATAAAATTCTTCTTGGAATAAACATGTGCCTCTCGTTTTGGATTATTCTCCATCATGTTTCTTCTATAACCAAGACCCAAATAATTAGGCCCTTCCTCAACAACATTTGGCTCAACTATGCCTTGTACTCAACTATGCCTTGTACATGTTTGCCTTTAACCCTTTACTTTTCATAGCACATTTTCATCAAAAATTTGGACCTTATTCCTCTAGTGTGTCTCTCAAAAGTATGTACACATTCATTTTGATTAAAGAACAATTTTAACTAATTTCTATAAATAAATCATCCGCGAAGTTGTTTTAGAGCGACGAAGCCATTATTCCCCGCGAATTTTTGTCACTATCGTCAGTTGCTCACGCGTTTTTTCTCCTCCCGTCGTAGCCGTTGCCCTCCCGTCCATGTTGTCAAGCCTCGGCCGGCGTTGCCTTTCATCGGTATGTTCGACCTTACCGTTTTTCAAATTTTTCACATTTATTTTTAAAATTCTTCACAGGATATAGTAATTTTATGTATTTGATTATTCTTCACTATTTTCAAACTCTTTAAACTGTATAATATCCGCAATCGCATAATTCATTTGAGAAATACTCAACAAAATGGGAAACTAATGTGAAAAATATGTGAAACTGAAATTTCATAAAGCCCAAAGCAAGAATGAATATGCAGATCAAACATTGTATAAAAAGATTACCCGTGCTTCTAGAGTGGCCTTTTACAACTCCGAAAATCATCTGTCTCCACACCATTCCTTCGGAAAACGCCGCCTTGTAGATACCATACATCTCGTCTCAAGATTAAAATCATACAAGAAGAGCTTCATTCCGTGCTTCACGTTTTCTACAAGCCCTTTTGCTGGTGGCAACCCAAACACTTTGTATCGGAAACACTCTTGCTTTGTTTGAGTACTACACATAAAAATCAAACCAAACAAACTTATCTTTGCCACTCATCTTCATTGTTTGCTTCCTTGCCGCCTCCTTCTTATTTTGATCAACCTTTGACACAAAGAAAGGTCGATAAACCTCGGGTTTGTTCTTTGTCTCTATTTTCTTAACACTTTATCCACAACATTAACCTTTGACATAGCAGTTCGTATAAACCTCGGGTTCGTTCTCTGCTCTCTATTTCAATGCTTCCTTATCAACAACATTAGTCGGTGTCAGATCTCGCCACATATATCCACAGATTTGTTTTAGGTATTTGTAATCTTCCCCAAACTATCCGCAATGTGCTTCATTAATTATACGCAACTGCCTATACTATACTATCCGCAATATACTTCAAAGACATCGAACAATAGATCCACACTCATTTTCAAACTCTTTGAACTTCACACCGAAAGCCCATCAACATATTCGTACTAAATCTTACAAGAATCAGAACCGTTTCGGTGAGATTGCCGAGTTATTCCTTATCAAAAGAGCCACAAAGGTTGCATATATAAATATAGATAGTTCATTACTTCCTTTTTAGGCTGACCAACACTTTGGCATGTATAGGCCGACTTGTAACACATCATAATAGCTCGATTTTTCTAACGTTGATGTAGAGCCGAAAATAAACCATTGGTTCATGTTTTCTTTGACTAGGTCTGGGTTTCTGACTGAATCTATATGGACATTTCTGTCTAGTTAAATACCCTTCTGTTTGCAAGATTGATTTATCTTTTAAGATTTTGCATTTGTGTGTTGTATGTATCAAAGATATCTATTCCCAATTTTTCTATGCACATCAATTCAACTGCACAAACAATTAAATCTAATTTAATATTATTGTTTGCTAGAAGTTAGTTTATGTTTTAAAAATGTGCAGTGTTGTATGTAGCAAAATATTCTACAAGGTGACCTTTCTTATGGCAATGAGTAATAAACAATTGCAACTTATTTTCAACATCATTTTCCTTGTCCAATGGGCCTTTGACATTTTTCCTCATTTATTTAGAAAGTTTCATGTGCATGGATATCTTCTTCCAACATTTATAAACATTATGATTATTCAAACCACAAAAGGAACATGCAAGTTCTTTTCCAAATCTTATGTGAATATTTACCATGTTTATCATAATCAAAAGCAATTTTATTAGAGGAAAATTTATACCTTGAACATTCACCGTTGTCGCCTTCTTGAGGAGGTGAATTTGATGAGGTAGTGGCTCTCCTCTGAATACTAGCAATGAATTCAATGACTAGAGCTTTCAACATCCTCTTCTTTTACATTCTCATTAGCTGCATGATTATTAACATCTTCTTGCAAAGTGGGTGTCAAACTTTTCCATTCATCATGAACACAAACTTCACAAGGTTGAGGTAATGAACACGAAATGAAATTCCTTCTTGGAATAGCTTCATGTGCCTCCTTGGCTTTGGAGCATTCTCCATCATGTTTTCCATAACCAAGACCCAAATAATTAGGCCCTTCCTCAACAACATTTGGCTCAACTATGCCTTGTACTCAACTATGCCTTGTACATGTTTGCCTTTAACCCTTTACTTTCATAGCACATTTTCATCGAAAATTTGGACCTTATTCCTCTAGTGTGTCTCTAAAAAGCATGTACACATTAATTTTGATTAAAATAGTTCGGCCGAACTAATTTCTATAAATAAATCGCCCGCGAAGTTGGTTTGTTTACCGGTTTCATTATTCCCACGAATTTCTGTCACTGTCACTGTTGTTCGTGCGTTTTCACTCCTCTTGTCCGCGCTGTTGCTCCTCCTGTCCGCGTTGTTGCTCCTTTCATCGGCGTTGTTTCTCCTTTCATCGGGTATGTTTGACCTTACCGTTTTCAAAATTTTCACATGTATTTGAAAAATTCTTCACTGGGATATACTGCCTCTTATGTATTTGATTATTCTTCACTATTTTCAAACTCTTTACACTTCCTTAGACTATCCGCATTCTGCATACTTCATTTAGAAAATTTAATATCAACAGAAAATAGGAAACTGATGTAGAAAAGATGCGAAACCGAAATTGCATAGGCCCAAAGTAAGAATGAATATATGATCAAACATTGTATAAAAAGATTACCTGTGCTGGGAGTGGCCTTTTACAACTCCGGAAAGCATTTGGTTCCACATTCATTCTCCTTCGACGAATATTGCCTTATGGAAGAATACCATACATACATCAGAATCTATTACTAAAATTTCCTGTAAAATGATGGTTTAAGAAACAAAACTAGACAAAAACCTTCAGTGAGAACAACAAAATCTAAAACCTCTTCAAGGTCTTCAATCTGCTCGTAAAGTTAAATTGTGTCTTGATCAAGTCCAACAACAAAGAAACATTCGGTGACAACACCAAAATCTACAACTTCTTCAATGTCTTCTAAACCATCTTCAAAGTCAATATTGTGTGCATCAAATTCCTCAGCAAGGTCATCAATGGAGTCATCAAAACTACTATTTCAAACTTCAATGCCAAAAATAAGTCAAAAGAATTCAATTTCTCCTCCAAAACCTTCTTCTTTGAGCAAAGCTAGCATGATGTCGTCGATAAATTCAGTAATTCCACGAGGAAATTCTATCAAAGTTCACAAGCTTAAAATTTATGTTTAAAATTTATATATATATATATATATATATATATATATATATATATATATATATATATATATATATATATATATTCTACCTCAAGGTTCCATTAAAAATTGAGATATATATATATATATATATATATATATATATATAGAGAGAGAGAGAGATCTATATTTTGAGTTATTTAAAATTTTTTGAATTTTGGTTTCTATAGAGAATTTCTTTAATCCGCGGACTCTACTTGTGAGAGATAGGAACATCAGGACATTTTGAGCAGAGAGTTGTCTTTAGTTCCTTTTTTAATATTATTGAAAATAAGTTTATATATATGTACACTTGCATTTTCATTTGAAAATTTTTAATATATATATATATATATTTTTAATATATATATATATATATATATATAACTGTATATGTATATTGTACAGTTTACCACTGCAGATGTTCTTAGGGGAGAACCTGTTCATCAAATGGAGAGGGAACCTTACGAGGTATTGCATGATTTTTTTGTTATATTTTTTTTTTTACATGAAGTTCTAGATATATATATATTCTCATTCATTTTTAAAACTTCAAATTTTAATGTTCAAGTACATGTGCATTGTGTATGTAGGTTTCCTATTCACAGGATAGGGCGCGGACTGAGACCCTAGTAGGGAAGACGCTAGATCCTCCATTTGATGGACATGATTTATAGTAGATTTGATTTCAAAATTTAGATGGTTTTAAAATTTGTTAAACTTGATACAATTTGATACTTGTGAGATTTACAATTTTTGGACATATTTTATTACATTGTTAATATAATTTGTTTTATTTAATTTTTGGATGGTTTTAGTACTTTTGGCATGTGAATGTGAAGTAATGTTGTCATCTATAAATTAATGTTGTCATCTGAACTACATTTGGCATGTTATGTAATGACATGTGTTATAATTTGTTTTGTTTTTAAAATTTAAGTTTTGGATGTTTGGAGTACATTTGGCATGTGAAGTAATGTTGTGATCTATATTTTTTTGTTAAATTAAAAGTTAAAAGTTTTGGATGGTTTCAATCTACATTTGGCATGCGATATTTAATGTTAAATGTTTTTATTGGATAGTTGAATTATAATTGGCATGGCATGTGAAGTTTTTAAAACTCAAGTTTTGGATGGTTTCAATCTACATTTTGCATGTGATATTTAATAAACTTTAAATGTTTAATGTTTTAATGTTGCACGATATATAATCAAAAGGTTTTTAAAACTTAAAGTTTTGGATGGTTTCAATCTATATTTGGCACATGTGGTATATAATGTTAGATGTTTCTATTGGATCTAGTTGAACTATAATTGGCATGGCATGTGAAGTAACGATCTGTATATATCAAAAAGTTTTTTAAACTCAAGTTTTGAATGGTTTCAATCTACATTTCACATGTGATGTTTAATGTTTTAATGTTGCATGATATATTATCAAAAGTTTTTAAAATTTTAAAGTTTTGGATGGTTTCAATCTACATTTGGCACATGTGGTATATAATGTTAAGTGTTTCTATTGGATAGTTGTTCACTATAATTGGCATGGTATGTCAAGTAATGTTGCACAAATCCCTTTTGGATGGTTGAAGTACATTTGGAATTTTAAGATTGCTTTTGATCTCTCCATGTAGTTTTGTTTGAATGAAAAAATTTCCAATAGGAAGAACATAGCTTTTCAATGCAACTAACCATGTATCAATTAAGCTCTAATTGAAAAAAGAGTTTAAAGAAGTAGATATATGTACAAATTATCCCTTTAATTTTGATTGGAAATATAAGTCTAGTACATATATATGTTTTTTGAATTTGGGTCAATGTTGTTAATGCACTCAAATAGGTAGCCTTGTCGATTTATTTACATTGTGGAAACTTTTTACCAGAAAATCCAACTAGTTTTTCATCAATGCACATAGAAAAACTACTTGGAACAATTAATTGTGAATTCTAGAACATATCTATCCAAGACAAGTAACATTTTTCATCAATGCACATTGAACATATCCGACCATTGGACAAGCAAATTTTGTACTAGATTTTCAATCAGGATTAGAGATGTGGGTCAAATCCCACCAAAAGTTGGAGAAGTGCTCCGAGTCTCTTGTCTGAAAGGATTTTTCGTACAAAAATATACTACAGATGATTTATTTACATTGTGTCCATAATTTTTACCAAAAAATACAACTAGTTTTTCATCAATGCACATAGAAAAACTAGTTCCAGTTAATTGGATTCTAGAACATATATATATATATATATATATCCAATACATATAACATTTTTCATCAATGCACATGTATAGAAAAGCTACTTTCAGTTGATACTAGAGCACGTGCTTGTACCCAAACAATTTGCACATGTGCAAACACTTGCACAAATAACATAAGCAGCTCAATTTTTAGTTGAGTACCGGAAGTTCTAAAACATATTTAATCCAAAGATAATAAATTGTTGGACAATTCACTCAAAAAAATTATAATGGAATTCCATCCTCAATAATCCGTTCATGATCGAATTTTGACATTTTCCATCTCTTAATTTTTGATTTTTTCTTTGATTGAACTTCTATCAACTTTGTGCACGCTGCACACACCAAGTGACTATATTGACAACTTATGGAATCAAGTTCATAGTCTTCAAAGTAAACAAAGTCTCCACTTTGATGAGTTTGTCTGAAAAAATAACCTTTCAGTATAATAGACCCTCTGTCATATTGAAATCCGTGATCATTATAGTTTTGTAATAATTTCATTTTTCATTCAGTGCAATGCATCAAATAATACTTCACATTTTCATCGTTGTCAATAGGTGCAATTACAGCAAAAACATCTCCTGCACAATAAAATAAACTTAACAAAATTATACATATTTAAATTTATTTTTAGATTTTTAAATCATTAGAAAGTAATTCAAATGTTACCTTCTCTAACAAGATCAGAAACTCTATCACCATCAGATGATATTGTAGTTTCCTCTGATTGCATTTCTTCAAACATTGCAACAGACATTTTGCCCTTTGTATTTAGCTCTGTATGTTTCCAATCATTCACATACATTTTGTTTTCACAAACGTCATTGGATTTTGTGTTGTCTATGCAAACATCACAAAAACAAGAATATTTTATTTTATCCAATGCAAACACATTTGTGGACAACTTTGTTTGAATTGAATGCAATTTTCGAGTCCCTTTTATTTTTTCAACGTCATTTCCAATTGATCTATCTACGTCTCCGATTCCAATATGCCAGAAAAACCTTTATATGGAAAATTAGAAAAAGAATTTGTAAATATGATATCAAAATACAATTAAAAATAATCATTGCATGATAAATGTAAAATGTTTAAAATTAGATTTCCAATATAAATTAAATTGAATGTACCTTCGCACTTCTCTTGATGGGTTTTTCTCATGGCTTAGAGCAGCGATGCACCATTGAACAACTTCTTCAACGTTCACAAATCGGCGTGCAGAGTGGTTCATTTGATATCTTCGAAGTACTCATTTTATGCATGCTCCCGCACCGTCATGTTCTCCTTTTCCATGGCCAGTCTCGAAGAAATTCCAACAATGTTTAATGCAGGTTTTCTTATGAAGACAACACAACCAAAAAAATGATCGTGCAGATTTGAATTGACCTGCGCATCCGTCTGACAATATCCAATGTTCATTGAATGTTATTCCACGATTTTTCAATGAATCATAAATTCTTCCAAAACAATGTTGTACAAAACATGTATCATGTGTACGATCGTCACTGATATAAAAGTGATATTCTTTAATGATATGTTGATTTTCACTCGTGCTTTCTATATGATCGACATTTTGTTCAGCATGTCTATATAGAATATGGATGAGCATGGAGACTTGGTCAGAATGATAGTATTCACTCTGAATTTCTTTTTGTGGAACAAATGTGTAGTTTTCCGCAAAATCAATCACTGACAAAATGGTCCCTGGTGGAAAAACTTCACGAGATTTTTTGAATTTCAAGTCTTGCCATCGAGCTCTATGGGAATGCTTGGTGTATTTGTAAATTTCTGCCTCAAACTTTCTCAAAAAGTCTATCAGAAAAATTTCATCTTCTATTAATTCAATTATTTTAACACTATTTGCACCTTGAATCGATGTATCGATATATTCATATCTCTTCCATTTCACTTTCATGTTGGACAATGATTGATCATTTATATCAATACGATATTTGTTTTTAAATTTAGTCAAATTTCCACAATCATCGCATTTTTTTACCACCAACACATTTCTTTTTGTAAAATAGTTCATCGCTTTCTCTTTCACATAGAATTTGAGATATGAATTCACGGATAGTGGAAGGAGGAGGTGAATCCTTCCATAATGTTCTACTGAAATCAAGGAATGTGTCATAATATAACTCAAATTCCACATGATAACGGCAAAAACAAGTGTCGCGTACGGTGATAGGTTTTACATACCATGGTTTTTGTTGAACAAAAGCACTGAGTGAAACATGAATTTGATGATTCTCTTCTTTGAACTTGTTGAATAAATCTATCTGAGTGGTTTCCAAGAGATGTTTTTCATGTTCTTCGTACTGATTTCGTGCTATTCTTCTTCGCATCACATGTCTTGTAGTTGGTGAAACACGCGAATTTTTCTTCCAATATTCATATATTATTTTTTTAACATTTTCTCCAAGTCTATCTTTGTATGGTTGCCTACAAATAGCTCTCCAACAAGCGAGTTCATCATTTACATCTATTTGTAGCCGAAATTTCCGATGTTTGTGCAAAGTTTTTCGCGAGGTTCCCAGTGCTCGTGCCATAGATGTTACCAAACGATTCTCTTGAGTACTTGATGAAACCATTGCCATCTATATTCCTCTACGTACAATTGAAACATCTTTCTCTCTAGATCTCTTAATTGACTTTATAGCACTACTCATATTTTTTATCACATCTTCCTTCATTTTTTTTATCTTTGGTTGATTTTTGAATACCCAATAGTGTCGTAGCTTCTTTTAATTTCCTTAATGATAGGAGACCTTTCAACATTTGAGCCTGAACTGTCACCCGCTCATTTAAGAAATACTTTTCAAAAATGTAGTTAACACGATATCATATAACATGGTCAGGTTTTTTATCTCCATATGTGTGAGTGTCAACATTTTCTAACATCTCATTATCGATAGTGATTTCATCTGTACATATTTGAAAAAATAGTACATATTCAATAAATAACTAAATTAATAAATATATCTATAATTTCAATGATATGTGCATGTGTTTAATATATATATATATATATATATATATATATATATATATATATACCTTGTATCTCATCATCAATGTTTTGAGGAATATCTCTGTCTGTTTACATTAAACAAAATATTTTTCAAATTAGTTCATCAAATAAAAATTAAGCTTCGCATTTTACATTAGGAAAATTTTAAATATATCAATAGATCATAATATTTACATTTACATACCTGCTTCAATTTCTGCTTGAGGTTCATTTTCTTCTTCAATATTTTGAGGAATATCTCTGTATGTTTACATTAAACAAAATATTTTTCAAATTAGTTCATCAAATAAAAATTAAGCTTCACATTTTACATTAGGAAAATTTTAAATATATCAATAGATCATAATATTTGCATTTACATACCTGCTTCAATTTCTTCTTGAGGTTGATTTTCTTCTTCAATATTTTGAGGAATATCTCTGTCTGTTTACATTAAACAAAATATTTTTCAAATTAGTTCATCAAATAAAAATTAAGCTTCACATTTTATATTAGGAAAATTTTAAATATATCAATAGATCATAATATTTACATTTACATACCTGCTTCAATTTCTACTTGAGGTTGATTTTCCTCTTCAATATTTGAGAGGGCTTCTAACTTTGTTTTGCGAGATTGTCTCGTCTCTTCTCTACGTTCCTCAGGGTCTCTTTTTCGATCATATTTTCTCGCACAAGTTCTTCGATTTCCCATGATAATAGGGTATGAAGTTCAAAAAATTTCCTTCAAAAAATTAGACAATAACTTGATTACAAAAAATATCACAAAAGATTTAATTTAAAAAAATTCAGTTTAAATTTTTTGCAAAAAATACATACTCCAATCCAAAACACTTACTTTAAAAAATTCGAGAGAAAAATTTCTTATAAAAATGAAACAAAGCTCAAAATATTTACTTCAACTCAAAACATGTACATACCTCCAAGAAATGTCTTTTGAATGTACGTCCAAGAAATTTTTTTAAGTTCAAAACAATTTTTGCCAAAATCAGGCCGCCTCCAAGAAATGTCTTCCAAAAAAATTCTTTAAACCCAAAACAATTCTTTGTAAAATCAATTTGCTTCCAAGAAATGCTCTTAAATCCAAAATTTGAAGAAAATTTTTTAAACCCAAACCAAGAACTTTGTAAAATGAGATGAAATGTGCGAAATGTGCGAAAATTGTGAATAATTTCGCAGCAATATATTGTCGCGAAATGTGTTTTAGTAGGGGCTCCGCAAAACTTTCTGGTTGACAGAAAGTTATACAATAGTTCGACCGAACTTTTGATTAAAAGTTTAGCCGAACTATTAATTCGTTAGACTTAACGAGCCGTCGATGCAAAACATAGTTCGGCCGAACTGTTAATCAAAGTTCAGCCGAACTAATGCATCACCAGTTACGCAAAAACCAGGCTCTGAATACGTTTATGAAACTTTGGATTGATTAAACTCCATGAAAGGTTTTTAATTAACTGACGGAACTAAGACAAGAATTTTCAGAATTGAATCTACTTTCAGGAAATATAACTTTTATGGAATTTCATAAACGTTTACTAATTTTAATTATTTTTCTAATAAAATGGGTGCAAACAATTTATGAGGGTCATTGTGATTCAGTGAAATCAAAATTTTGTATCTCCCAAAATACATTGTAAAAAAATTGAAAAAATTATGGGGCATTACATTGGTCCGTTGACTCTAATGGGTAGCTTTTAGATTTTTATTTTATAACTTATATGTTAAGAAATTTGTTGCCACGCGAAACATATCAAAAATACGCAGTTTTTCGTATTGGACCAGTTCAAAAAATTCTAGTAATTATGATATGCATCCATTTGCTTTGTAAATATGACGAAACCAAAGTAGACTCTGTCTAGATTGTTGTAACACATTTTGTTTTTTCAAAAACACAAATTTTCAATGAATACAACGTTGCCACATAACATGACTTCTTATGAATTCTTTGATTGTTAATAAACACACACTCAAAGAAACGCTAAGTTGACATATCAAATCTGCATAAAAAAATTTCAAAAAATAAGTAATAGAAAGCTAACAAAATTTCTCACAACTTTTATTTTTATCGCAAAATGAAATTCTACACAGAAAAATTGTTATAGTTTGCAGAAAGTTGAAGAACTGAAAAAAATGAAAATTTTTCTCAAAAAAGGGCAAAAAGTGTAACCCGCTTCACATTTATTTTCAGAGAAATTCCATTCAACACTTGTAGGATATGTTTAGGCTACTAGGGGCCAAATGCTTGCAAGCCTATCAAAGGAGATGGAATTCATTGCCCCATATCTTGCAAATCAGGGAATATCACTCTCTAGAGAGATTGAGGAATTAATTGGAGAAGAAACCTTATACAAGAGGGTATTCCAAACACTATAGGCAAACTGGATTGGGCTCAAGTTCAACCCTCATTTTTTGGTAGGGATACAAGAAAGAAAGGATAACATCGGAGAGAAATAAGAGTGGGAAGAATAAAGATTAATGTGGGGTTCATTCCTCATGAAGGCACTTATTTATAGATACCTTGTGATTTTAGAGTCGCCACTAGGGCTATGTATGAGATAGAACTAAATGGCTAAGTTTCTCAAAGGGTGATAATCACCTTGAACATGAGGGTGATGATCAGCCTTGTTAATAATTAAATAGTGAAGCCCATATTGCCTTCCTTCAACCTATATTTACCTCTTTCCTCGCATTTAATGAAAATTTTTCACTATTATGTGTTTGTTACGAAGACTAGAAGATGTTTGTCATATATCATGGAATAATGTGATTAATATGAAGGAAAAGAGTTCGCTCGAGTGCATTTACTATGTAGAAATATGTTGGAGGCAGCTGGGGAAGATCTACGAAGCTTGTCCCCTACATTTACTCACCCACAACTCGACTTGCTCCCTCAATTTACTCACCCAAAGTTTGTAGATCCTCTAGCAGCTTATGTGGTCAAGGATTGTGAGGATATTAGGGAGCTATAACCATATATATATAGGTATTTTTGTAGGGAAGGAAACCTCTTTCCAAGGAGGTTTCCCCGCAGTCATTTTTGTAAAGATAAGGTGGCCCAAGGGCTCAATAGAATTCAAAATTTTGAAGCAAATAGGGACTACTAAGAGCTAGGAGATTAAGCTTGTCATTTATATTTCTTTTCATTATGTACTTAAGCACTATTTCCTATTGATGAGAATTTTTTTTTTATCTTACATGTGAGCTTGTTGTAGAGGGTTGAGTACCCTTGGGTTAGAGCCCAACCCATAGGCTCTAGTCTCTCTCATGTGTATTTTTCTTATGATTTTTCTTTCCTAACAACATTTTATTCCTTTCTTAGAAGGATTTTTTTTATAAAAAATTCTTCTGTAGGTCTATTTACCACATCTCTTGTGGGAATTGTGGTTCACGATAATGTATTGGTAAGCCAAAAATATATAGTTTCTCTCTTTTGCAGTTGTTATTTGTACTCTCCTTGCATCTTTTTTTTCTACAATATAGTGATTGGTTAGTAGTTTTGTTATGAAACTAGCTCCAAAAATAGAAGAAAAGAGAGATCAACGCCTTAGAAATCAGCCACTTCGAGGAGGCAGCCTCCATTACATTACATAAATGAAAAATTATTGGATGATAAAAATGAAAAAACCTCCTTATATATATAGGAGTTTATGGGGTCACAATATAGTCCTATCCAGCCTAACAATAATAATGTAAGGGCATAATAATAACAATATTGGGGTTAAGGGGTACAACAATAACAATAAGGGTGTTACACTAACAACAATAAGGGACTATACTAGTAATATAGATACCTAACATGCCCCTCTCCTTAAAAAAAGTGTTGTCCTCAATGCTTTAGTAGCTTCGTATGCTTCTGTATAAAATTATCATCCTCCCATGTACAACCTTTAGTGGATAAGTTCTTCCATTTGATGAGATACTCTGAAATTGATTGATTTCCTAGCTGTAGTGTTCTTGTTTTCGTGACTACTTCAGGTTCCAATATGATTTTTCCTTCCTCATCAATTTCTGGCAATATTGTTTGAACTGGAATTGTGTCCCTTATAACCTTCTTTAAGCATGAAACATGGAAAACTGGATGCACTCATGAAGAAGCAGGAAGCTCCAATTTGTAGGCCATAGTACCAATATTTTGCAACACCTCGTAAGGACCATAATACTTTGGCGATAATTTATTATCCTTATTAGCTTGCTTGAGGGAATTTTGTTTGTATGGTTGTAGCCGTAAAGATACGCAATCTCCTACATCAAAATTTCTCTCGCTGTGATGTTGATTTTCCTATTGTTTCATTCGATTTTGTGCCAAACTTAGGTTATCCTTTAAGAGTTGGAGAACTTCTTGTTGATGCTCGATGTGATCTTCCACTGCTTGAACCTTATAATTTTCTCTTAAAAAAGATGTGATGGATAGTGGATGATATCCATAAATTTCCATAAATGGGGTCATTTTTGCTACAGTATGGACGGAAGTGTTATACCACCATTCAGCGAGAGGTAACCACTTGACCTATTGTGTTTGCTTATCAGATACAAAACAACGAAGGTATCCTTCCAAACATTTATTCACTATCTCAGTTTGACCATCGGATTGAGGATGATACAATGATCTATGAGCTAGTTGAGTACCCAAACAAGAAAATAATTCCATCCAAAAATTTCCAGTAAAAATGGGATCTTTATCACTTACAATAATCTTTTGGTTTCCATGTAGCTTTTTAATTGTTTCCATAAATGCAAAAGCAATTGTACTTGCTTTAAATGGATGAGATAATGCACAAAAGTGTGCATACTTGGTAATTATATCAACTACCAGCATGAGGACACTCTTTCCTTCGGACTTAGGTAAAACCGTGATAAAATACATTGAAATATCCTCCCAACGTTGACTTGGAATGGATAAAGGTTGTAGAAGATCCGAGGTCTTAATTGTCTCAACTTTATTTTGTTGGAAAACCAAACATTCCGCCACAAACTTTTGAATATCAGATTTAGGGCCATCCCAAAAAAAATCTTTCTTCACCCTGTGGTAAGTTTTTTAAAATCTTGAGTGTCGTCCTAAAGGATAAGTGTGCAATTCCAAAAGAATATTTTGTTTTAGTTGGGAATTCTTGCAAATATATAAGCGCTATTTTTACCGTAAGGAATCATTTTTCCAACTAAATGTCTCAGATGTACTAGGATCTTGCTGCAAATTTTGAATGAATGTCCACACTTCTTCGCCCTTCTTCCAATCCCTTGCTTCGGTTATCCAATCTGGTTGGATAATAGAAATGGAAAAAAGCAATGCTTCCACCTCTTCATCCTTTCTTAAGAGTGCATTTGCATCAACATTTGGCTTCCCTTTTTTGTAGATGATTTTAAAGTAATAACACAAAATATTTGTGACCCATTTTTGCTACTCTTGTGAAGATAGTCTTTGTTCCAAAAAGTGTTTAAGACTATCATGATTAGTTTTTAAAGTGTATTCCCATTAGGTAAGGTCGCTATTTTTTAAGGCATGTAGTATTGCCAACATTTCCTTCTCATAAATAGCTTTCTGTAAATACTTTCCTTTTATTAGATGATTTTCAAAAGTAATGGGTCTTCCTTCTTGCATTAAAACAACACCAATTCCATTTCCTGAGGCATCACATTCCACAATAAAGGTTTTTGTGAAGTCTGGCATAGCTAAGACTAGTGGTAGGCACATTGCCTCTTTAAGATGTTCAAAGGCCTTAGTTGCTTCAGGAGTCCATGAAAAGGCATCTTTATTCAATAATTTTGTTAGAGGTGCTGCTATTCTCCCAAAATTCTTAGCAAACTTGTGATAATACCCTATTGACCTAAGAAATCCTCATAATTTCTTTATGGTTTTGGGGACTTTCCATTCCTTAATGGCTTTAATTTGTTAGGGTTCACCTTAACATTCTCGTGAGATACAATATGACCTAGATATTTCACCTCTTGTACTCTAAATAAACATTTGGATGTATTTGCATATAATTGTTTCTCCTGCAATAGTTTGAGCACCTTGTCAACATGTTGAACATGATCTTTCCAAAACCTACTGTAGATTAGTATATCATAAAAAAATACTAGCAAAAATTTTCTAAGGAAGGGTTTGAAAATGGAATTTATCAACCTTTGAAATGTAGAAGGTGCATTAGTAAGGCCAAAAGGCATGACCAAGAATTCATAAGGACCCTCGTGAGTTCAAAATGTTGTTTTCGGAATATCTTCAGTCTTCATTCTAATTTGGTGATATCATGAACGAAGATCCAACTTGGTAAAATAATTTGCTCCACGTAATTCATCCAATAATTCATCAATCACAAGAATGAGAAATTTATCTTTAATAGTGAGCTTATTGAGCTCCCTACAATCCGGACACATGCACCATGATCCATCCTTCTTGTGCACCAATACTACTGGAACAGAGAAGGAACTTTGACTAGGTTGAATTATACCAAATTTTCATAACATTTCTACAATCATACGTTCAATTTTACTCTTTTGGAAATAAGGATATCCGTAAGGCCCGATTTTTTTATGAACACTTCCTCGGATTCAACAACAATATGACTATGATCAAGAATAGGTGGGATTCCTTTGGGAGATTCAAACACCTTGGAATGATTGTCGAAGACTTTTTGGGGATCTGGAGAAATAGATGATTTTGATGTTGCAACTTCGACTGAGCATAATTGTGCAATTACGCCTCCTTGTTCTTTCTTCAGAATATTTGTCATGAAATTAGAGCTTATTATCTTTCCTCGCTTCCCTACGATATCTCGTAATTCGATTTCCTTTCCTTCCAAAAAAAAATTCAAGAAAATTTCTTGAAAATTAAAATCTGTTGTCCCCAAAGATTGTAGCCATTTTACTATTAGTACAACATCAACACCTCCCATTGAAATGGAAAGCATTGGACTATTCAATAAATTTTCCCCATGGCCAGCTTGATATTATGGAATTCTCCAAATTAATTTATAGTTCCTCCATTTGCAATCATCACTTGACATTATGGTGTCGGGTATAGGAAACAATTCAATTCCTTGGCTATCTTATAATGGATAAAACTATGGGTACTACCCAAATCAATCAACACTATTACTTTTTTCTTCCTGATATGTCCTTCTACCTTGAGATTTTGAGGAGTGGTAATTCCTTCCAATATATTATCGTGACTCATTTCTTCTTCTTCTAGGTTGGTTCTGTGTATATCCTCTTCTTTTTTAAGTTTCTTGTTCATTTTCTCTTCTCCTCGACAATCTATGTAAAATAATTTCTTCTCAACACACTTATGACCTTTAGCGTATTTTCTATCACAACTATAGCAAAGCCCTTTTACTCTTTTTTCTTCCAATTGTTGCGGTGTCAACCTTGTAGGTTGTGGAATTGTAGGAGTAGAAACACTTACATCTTTATAGATGTGAGTGGTAGGCTTCCTTTTCGCCATAATTTTTGCATTCAATTTTTCTTGCCAACCTAAATGCCTTCTCCAATGAATCAGGTTCCCAAACATGAACTTCATGTTGGATGTTATCCTTTAAATTCCCTATGAAGACATCAATCATGTGTTCCTATGCAATATGAGTTACCCTTATATTAAATTTTTGGAAGTCCTCAATGTGCTCCACCATTGAACCCTTTTTTTTAAGATTTATCAATTGGCTAAAGAAGGTGTTTTTCTTTGTATCCTCATAATGTGCTATCATTCCTCCATAAAAATTGACCAAGTGACAATTTTTTTACGGAAGAAAAGCCATCGATACCATACAAATGTATTTTGTTCTAAATGTAAACTTGCAATGCATACCTTTTGTGTGTTTTGAAAATTATTGAGATCAAAATATTGCTCCATATATAGTATCCATGTTACGGGATCCTTGCCATCAAACTTCCTCATATCCATATTTGGAATATGGTGGTTCTTCAATCCAACATTAGAGTTTAGGAAATCACAATTAACATTTATTTTGTTCCCATCATGAGTTTCCTGTACTATATTTCCTCCATTAGGAATCATTTCTTGTATTAAACTTGTCATCAAACCTTCCATGTATTCTTTTAGATCATTCTTCATGTCTTCCATGTTGTCTTTCATTTTTTCATTGATCTTAGCTTCCATGTCATCCATCTTAGCTTCCATGCTATCAATATTAGTGTCCATGTCAGATTCCATGCCATTCTTGAAACCATCCATCTTATCTCCCACGCCTTTCTTCAAACCATCCATATTAGCTTCCACAACTTTCTTCAAAAATTCCATTTCATTTTTTGTTGCTCTTTGCAAGAGAAAAATTTGGTGCACTTGCTCTTGTAATTCTAATATATCATGTTGCGCTTCTTCCTCTTCATGAATCATGGTAGAGCCTTCTGAAGGATAAATGAGTGTTGAATTATTTTTAGGTGCAATTTTTTAACCCAATAATGATATATATGCTTCAATATTCCCTTGGAAATACTTCAAATTAATTTCTCACACAAGACTTATGCAATTAAAAAAGAAAAAAAATACACACCTTTTTCTTTCTTTTGAGGAGCTCGATATTGAAACTGAATTATCGTTGTTATTTTGGATCTTCAATATCTGAAATTTGGACCTATAGTAGCCCTATGAATCTTCTTTTGAATTCCATAGGTCTGACCTAATTTGGATTCTTCAAGTCAAAGCTATGCCCAATCTCCCACAATGACCTAATTATGGACTGGTTCAATAGAGAAAACTTGTAGGAGGTGCCACTTGTCACTGTTACCTCCTTCGACTATGAAATTGATACATAGGAAACTAAAGTTTGTGTGCCAATTTTTACATAATTTCAATCCGATGCTCAGACAGAGAGTTATGATGATTTTTCCACACTCACCTCTTTGAGATGAAATTCGGGAGCCTAAAAAAACCCTAACTTCCACAGATCATATCTCTAAAACTGTTGTGAACCAAGATCTAAAATTTTTATAGGAAGTGCTTTAGGATTTCAACTTCTCTCTGTAAAAACTTTAGCTTTTTAACCTTCGTAGAAAATAAATTATATATTAAATTTCACGATGACCTTTTTTGGTGAATGGGAGCATGAAAAAACCGTACCTTTCACAGATCATATCTCTGAAAATATTGCGAACCAAGATTTGAAATTTTTACAAGATGTTTCTCAGGATTTAGGCTTCGCTCTATAAAACTTACAGCTTCTAAACCTTTGTAGAAAAAATTTTATAGAGAAAATTCCACAATGACCTATTTGGAGTAGTGAAACCTTAGAATCCAAAGCTCTGATACCAAATGTTATGAAACCAGTTCCAAAAATAGAAGAAAAGAGAGATCAATGCCTTAGAAATCAGCCACTTCGAGGGGGAAACCTCCAATAAATTACATAAATGAAAAATTCTTGAATGAAACAAATGACAAAACCTCCTATATATAGGAGTCCATGGGGTCACAATATAATCCTAGCCGACCTAACAATAATAATGTAAGGGCATAATAATAACAATATTGGGGTTACAGGGGTACAACATTAACAATAAGGGAGTTACACTAACAACAATAATGGAATATAATAGTAATATAGGTACCTAACAAGTTTTCTCTGACCACATGAAGTATAACCATTATGGATTTAGGTCTAGTGTATACTGCAAAATAGGTTGTCTTTCAATGCAATAATTATATTTAAAATAAAATTCAACTCATCCTTTCTCTCTCATTTCAATCTTCTACAATTTACCTTATTAATATGATTTATGACTTTATCAAAATTGAATAAATTTATGTGGTGTGCAGGAACTACTGTTGATTTGTAGGGTTAACATTGGCATTCACACTTCTTATCCCACCTCCAAATTCCTTCCTTTTACCTAAATAACCCTCAAGGAACTGGTCAACAAGAGTATATCTTCAAGTTAATGAAGACCACATTGTTCATTGATTCTTGTGAAAGATGGGCCCCTCAAGGGTACTAGGCTTGGTAATGGTCTCATAAAACCTTCATATACCCTCCATTACCATTTCCTATCTTCATATCACTTTCTCCGCCCTCATAGTGCTCACAGATTCAATATTATAGCAAAATAGGGCAAGCCTGTAGCATCTTGTAGAAATCCCATAGCATATTGTAGCATTGTGTAAACTTAACCAAATTTTCTTTTGAAGCTTTATTTTTTCCTCCTAGCCTTGAAATATCCCTTAGGCTCTGAAACAATGATTGAGGAAGACTGAATGCCACTTAGGACTTTACTTTTACCATTGTAATGTGAAAATTCCTTCAACTCAGGAATCCTACTACAGGAATTTATGGAAAGTATTTTATTTGTTATTTATTTAACAAATTATTTACTATGTTTTACAAGTAAATATCAAAATCCATTCACTACAGTGTGCACAATTAAACCGTGGAATAAATACAAGTGCTGAAAAAAAATTGAACACACATAGATCACACAACCATTCAACATAGTTATTTTTGGATTAATGTTCCCAGAAAAACGCAATGCGGGAAAGCCGATGCAACATATTTGAGGGTTTATGTTATTACGCAGTAAATTATGAGTAAAAATCTATGATTGATGAATTTTTCAAATCATATACAGAAACTGAAAAAAGAGATATCGTGAGACAAACCTCACTCCTCCATGGGAAACTAGCACTGATCTGCACTAAGGTTGGACTGCCTTGCACTGCCTCTACATAGTGACTGCATCATCCACACAGGATCTACGCCACAAGTATGATTTCCCTTCTACCTCTGCATTGATCTCACTACTGGCTGGAAATTGAAGCCCACTAGCCCTCCGGAAAATATCTCTGGTATTTGACACTGGCTCTATGCTATCTCCTCATCAGAAAAATGAATTTCCCTCTAGCTCTACGTAGTGACTTTGTAACACTATGTCACTGGATCTTAGTTGTTTTTGTGTCTCCCTTTGTCTCTACTACTATGTAATCTCCCACTCAGGCAATATTCCAACCAGATCTTGTGCCCCTCACTGCAATCAAGAATCACTTAGATCTGATTTTTCTTCCGAGCACTACTCCATCATAAAAATTAGATCTCTAGATTCTATGTGTCTCCAAGATGTAATTTCCAAATGACCCTTCAATTCCTTCTTATAATATTCTCATTGAAGCTTCAATGGCCCAAATTAGATCTCTAATCAATGGCTAAGATTAACTTCTGATTTGATCCATGTACTCTAGATCATTCTCACTCATATTCTATTAATACACTTTAATTATTTATTTTCCAAAGTTTAGACTTAGGGTCCCTTTAAAAATAATTAATTATTTCTATGGAATGCAATACAAGTGGAATTTCACCAAACGATTTCTGGGTTATCTGGAATACATGTGTCTAAGCCTCTCCAAAAAATTTGAGACTTAGAGAACATCCAATGATATCCAAAATTAACACTCCATGTTAGTGAGGAATGTGCTCTATCAATATTCCCTGTTGCATATTGTTCTGACCCTGAAGCATCTCCCTCTGCATTGTTGATGTCTGACACTGCTGCCCATCAATTCTAAAGAAATGTTGAATTTGTACTGTTGTTGTCACTTCCACTTTCAACATTGCATATGTACCGAAAATCCCTTTGAATTTTGCATCTGTGCTTCTATTGACTCTGCGACTACCAACTGCTACTGCACTGCATCACAGTTTCTTTCTTCAATTGAAAAAACATCCAAAATTTGACAAGTATACTCCATCTTGGGGATGAAGATATGAATTTTTTTGGCCTCTGTGTTGCCTCTCTAAGGTTTCTATGTTGCTGCTTCTCTGCACTTCGTCCCTCTGTGATGCTGCAACACTACTCTGAGCTACTTAGAATCTGGCACTACTAACCACTTTATTGTCACTTAAGCACTCCTTTGCACCAACTGGCACTAGTCCATCCTACTTCTGCTTTTTTGGGCTCCCATAGCAAGGCGATGATCCGAGAGATGGACTCTTAAAGGATCCTACCCATCTTGTAGATCTCTAGGTCTAAAACTCCAAATCATCCCACCTCCCTCCTGGAGGTATATGAGCAATAATAGAAAACTCCTCATCCTTTATCTTTGTTTCTCTAGCCTAAGGATCATGCTTCTTATCTTTTTCCTTCTTTCTGAGAGGAAACTGTGTGGCGTAATGTCCCATCTCACCACACCATAAGCATTTTATATTTTTAAGATCCTTCTTCCTCCTGCACTGCTTTTGTTGTCGCTTTGATGCAAGGGATACATCCTCCACCTTCTTTTCCTTCAAACCACTGCTACTGCTGCTCTCAATTTGACACTTGAGTAAATATCTCCTCATCTCTTCTTGTTGAAGAGTTTCCCACATCGATTCCCAGCCCAAAAAAATCTCTCCACCTAAGATGCTTTGGATAAAGACTTGATAGTCTTTGGACACAAAAATTAAGGCAAGTCTGAGCATATTTGTGGCCTGAGGAGCTACTCCCACAACTGCCTGTTGATCTTGATTTTCCTAAAGTCTAGACAGGAATGGATCAATGCATTCTCCTTTCTGCATTCTGGTGGTTTGCATTTTCTCCTCTAGAAACATCTTCTGTTGCTCAGAAGACCCCTAATATAGCATTTCCAATGCATCCCACATATCCTTGGTTGTTTCATTGGCTGAGATGTGTGAAACAATATTATCCTTATATCCGTCAAGGATAAACTGCTTAGCCTTTTCCATATTCCTCTTGAAGGCCCTTAATGGCGTTGCATCCACCGGTTCAACCTAAGAAACTTCGATAAAGTGCATGAGGTCATGCTCATATAGACGAAAGGAGACCCTTACCTTCCAGATTACATAGTTGGAGGCACCCTCCAACCAGTCCTAGTCACACAACCCACTGGATGTCATCTTGCCCAAACGTTGTTGATTTGCTACCTATCACCCTCTGCGCAAATGGATTTACACATTCTTGATGGCGCAAGCTACAAAATCTGCTGCTACTGCATGATGAATCTGTGTTTCTTGGGAAAAATACTCACTGAAGTCAGAAATCCCCAAAATTGTGTTTCAGTTACGCTTCCTGATTGCTCCCTCTGCATCGGACAAACAACAATACAAAAAAATTCTACCTCTCTGTCGGCTCACTTAGAGAGATATTTTCATGCTATTCTAGCCCTACTAGCTTGGGTTGTGCACTTCACTGGGAAATCGATCTACAACTTATGCAACTCTTTGCTCCCCAACTTCTGCTTCAACACTGGATCTACTAGATCTATTCTTTTTCTCGCCTGCACTCAACTTAAACAAGCTCTGATACCATATGAAAATTCTGTCAACTCAGGAATCATACTGCAACAACTGATGGAAAGTCTTCTATTCGTTATTTACTTAACAAAGTATTCATTATGTTCTACAAGTAAATATCAAAATCCATTCACTACAACCTGCACAATTAAATTGTAGAAGAAATACAAGTGTGGAAACAAATTTAAACACACATAGATCACACAACCATTCGACACAATTAGTTTTGAACTAAATTCCCCGGAAAAACCCAATGCAGGAAAACTAGTGCAACATATCTCAGGTTTTATTTTATTATGCAGTAAATTCTGAGTACAAATATATGATTAAAGAATTTTTCAAATCATGCACAGAAGCTAACAGAAGAGATCTCGTGAGACAAACCTTACTCCTCCATGGGAAACTAGCATTAATCTGCACCAAGGCTGGACTTCCCTACACAGTGACTACATCACCCATGCAAGCTTTGTGTCGCAAGTACAGATGCATGTCTGCCTCTGCCCTGATCTCACTGCTGGCTGGAAACTGAAGCCTATTGGCCCTCTAGAAAATATCTCCGAGATCTGACACTAACTCTACGATGTCTCCTCAACATGAAAACAAATTTCCCTCTAGCTCTGCGCAGTGACTGTTTAAACACTGCCTCCCTGGCTCTGCGCTACTGTTGTGGCTCTCTCTGTCTCTGTTGTTGTCTACTCCCTAACTCAGGAAATCTTCCAACCGGATCTACTACCCCTCATAGCAATCAAGAATCAGTTAGATCTGATTTTCTTCCGAGCACTGCTCCATCAGAAAAATTTGATCTCTAGATTCTCTGTGCCTCCAAAATGTAATTTCCAAATGACCCTTCAAGTCCTTCTTATAATATTCTCGTTGAAACTTCAACGACTCAGATTAGATCTCTAATCAATGCTAAGATTAAATTTTTACTTGATCCATGTATTCTAGATCATTCTCACTCATATTATATTAATACACTTTAATTATTTTATTTTCCTAAGTTTAGACTTAGGCTCCCTTTACAAATAATTAATTGTTTCTATAGAATATAATTCGAGTGTAATTTCTCCGTAAAATTTCTGGGTTATCTCGAATACATGTGTCTAAGCCTCTCCAAAAAATTTGAGACTTAGAGCACATTCGATGCTACCCAAATCAACATGCAGAACCACGGCGACTTCACTCAATGAACCTCTAACATATCACGTGCATTCATGGCATACTAAAAAATACCCTTAATTTGACTACATATTGGAAAATACCTGTAAAAATCAGAATATTTAACCCCCTATCAATAGAAACCCAATACACCTTCCAAATTTAGAAAGCCTCTACTTTGACTAGATATTGTAGTTATCCATTTTTCCTTTAACATTTTTTATACCCCTTTATATTTTTTCATTAAATTTGAGCTCCATTTTTTAAACTTGCTAACATGAAAACCCTTTACACCCTTTTATATGCTCAATATATTATGTCATTTTTTCCTTAATATATATCCCGCAATATGAATGCAACACCTATCAAAAATTAAGGTTAACTGACAAATTTATGAATTGGATAACACAATGATGATTTTCTTGATTTCCTCATGAAGTATCTAACGAATTATGTCACTAGATATAATCTCTTTAGAATGTAGTGATTAAATATTGACTACATGCTATTTTCCTTTATGCAAGGTAGATTAGGGGTGAAACCATGGAGTTGGGTTACATTTTTTCGCGAGAGAGGGCATGTTTGGGTGGGGAAAATGATGACTCGGGTAAGCCATTTAAGTGTTAAATTGAGCCTTTTTAAGCGCTCGATCAAGCTTTTTGATGGCTTAAACAATGTAACCTTAGGTTAGCTAGGAGCTCGATCGAGCCATGTTGAAATTTCCCACCAATACAACCTAGGCATGGAATTAAAAAAAGGTGGCTCGATCGAGACTTAATGCTATATCTAGATATAGGCTAGATATAGCCTTAAAGATAGATATATCCTTAAAGCTAGATCGAGCTATAGGCTAGATCTAGCCTTAAAGTAAGATCAAGTCTTTATTTAACCATGACAAGGGATTTATCGAGGGTTTCTTCAACCCTAAATCGACCTATTTAAAGTTCGAAACCAAGCGCTTGATCAAGATATTTGAATTTTGAAATTAAGCACTCAATCTAGCTATTTGAATTTCAAAATCAAGCACTTGATCGAATTTTGTAATCGCTCATTCGAGCCTCTTAAGTCCTAAAATCCATAATTTCAGCATCCCTTCTACAAAATTTCCTACAACACCATTTTGTACCCTAGTAGACTTAGGGCTAAATTTGTCCTTAGGTGGCGGTGTTGATCATGTTGGATTCATGAAGGAATCATGTATCCAATGGCGTATGAGTTTGACATTTTTGAATCCATATGATATTTTTCATCTAATTTATTTTAAACATAATGGTTGATTTTTTTTGGAACTATTTTAAATAGGTTGAATTAAAAATCAATATCATAAACACAAAAATTTCAAGAAATACCACTATCTTTGTTTCTGAATCCTCTTCAAATGGGTATTTTTGGTTTTTTAAATTTATTTAAATACTTGAAAAAAAGCTTATGTGAACACATGTGTTTGCAAAATGAAATTGAAATATTTTTTTGACAACTTCGAAAATAATAATAAAAAAAAAAATCATAATTATTCTTTTTTAATATGAAAAACTTAGATCTCTCCATGTAGATCATTCTCATATGTATATTTTTTTTAAATTCCTCATTTTAGACTAAGTTGTGTAGATCATTCTCATATGTATATTTATAAAAATTACTCATTTTAGACTAAGTTATGTTATGTGAATACACTCATACCTCTTAAGATGTGTGAAAATTTGCAAGGACAAACATTTCATTTAACGAAAAATTGACATAATATAGAAAACTAAATATTTTTGCAAAAAATATCATTAGGACAACAACATAATTTTCCAAAAAATTTCTTTTTACTCTTAATCAAAATTCACAGTGCTTATATGGATTTTGAGGGCTTGAATTCTATGAAATAGGAAAAACTTGAAATTTCATAGCCACATTTGGCCCAAAAGTGTAACCCATTTTCATGCTTTCACCCTTAAGTTGGTTGTCTTTGTTCTACGCTTCTTAAGCTAGTTTTTATGTTTCAATCTCTCTCCTCGCCCCCATTTTTTCTCCCTTGTCTGATCCTTTCCTTAAATATTTTCTATCAATATGCTAATAAATATTTTTAATCATCCTAAATACTCTTATGTCTTAGTTTTATATATCTAGTAACAAAATAAAATTGAATTTATCCTTATCACCTTATAACCTTTAATATATACTATATAATTTATTCTTAACCTCTTCATTTCTCTAAGAATTTTATTTTTATCCCTTTCATCCCATTTTCCCTTCTTCAATTATCAAAATTTGATCAATTTCAACTAATTTATCTTGAATTTTTTGTCATTATTTTATATAATTTATTTATATTTGTTATTAATTTTAATAATTTAAAATAAATTAACTAACAAACTTAATTGTTATTTAGATTATTTAATTCTATTATTTCCTACTAATTTTTCACATTCAATGAAAATTCCCTTTCAATTATTACTTTTAAAATCTCCAATCACTCTTAAATAAAATTATTTTACTTTAAAAATTTCTAAAATTATATATATATATATATATATATATATATATATATATTTTTTTTAAACCAAAATTTTATATATTTTAATATTAAATTATTATAAATCTAAATATTTTTAAGATCAAAATTTTATCGACACTAATATTAAATCATTATAAATATAAATATTTTTTAAAATATTACCAATCTTTTCCTAGTTTATAAAGATTAGGAAGATTCACAAAGATTAAACTAAATATTTTTTAAAATATCACCAACCTTTTCCTAGTTTTTCCTAGTTTATAAAGATTAGGAAGATTCCCAAAGATTAGTAAGATTCACAAAGATTAAACTAAATATTTTTTAAAATATCACCAACCTTTTCCTAGTTTATAAAGAGTAGTAAGATTATTTTCCTAGTTTATAAAGAGTAGTAAGATTCACAAAGATTAAACTAAATCACCAACATTTTCCTAGTTTATAAAGATCAGTAAGATTAGTTTATAAAGATTAGTAAGATTCGCAAAGATTAAACTAAATCACCAACCTTTTCCAGTTTATAAAGATCAGTAAGATTCACAAAGATTAAACTTTCTTCCCCTCAGATTGACATACAATGGCACTCCATAACACAGCAGTTGAGCATTTTGACATACAATGGCACTCCATAACACAGCATTTGAGCATTTTGACAAACAATGGCACTCCATAACATAGCATTTGAGCATTTGTTGAGCATTTTGACATACAATGGCACTCCATAACACAGCATTTGAGCATTTTGACATACAGTGGCACTCCATAACACAGCATTTGAGCATTTGTTGACATGTCATGGCAGTACATAAGACAGCATTTGAGTGTATATGAAGATCAATTTATTGACATGTCATGGAACTGGTTAAGGCAGCATTTGAGTGGATATGAAGATCCGTATATCAGTTGGGCAAGCTAAAACAACCATGTTCTTTTTCTTTTTCCTTAAAGGAATTTTAATATTGTGACACAGACCAATTTCATTAACAATAGAGGTATTTTGTAAAATATAGCTGATAGAAGTACCTTCATGCCCACCACCTCGATCGACGGATCTGGATCCTTCACGGAAGGACCAAAAGCGGTAGTAGCGAAGGGTCCCCCGATTGAGTGAGTTGTCTTATGCTATTGTCTTATGCTCATCAGTTGCGAAAAAACATTATTTATTCTGCATGAAAGTCTACCTGTCACTTCATCTTCAGGGTTCTTAATGCACGGTGGACATATTCTGGAGGATGTCCAGACTCTTCTGAATGTGCTATTTCCCACATAGGTTCAGAATGTAGATGCCGGTTATTTGAAATACTTTATGTTATTATTGTAAAATGCTCTGAACACTTCTTAATACCATGCAACCTATGCCATGAAGGTTCCTAGTGAGATGTGTTGTTAAATTTTCACGAGTCATAGGCATGTTCATTTTCCCACTTATTGGAAATTTGATTAAATTATGAGTTGTCCTTATGGATAATGGATTATAGTTGTCCTCATAGATCATCATGTTATAATTTTCATTTATTTATTTTTTATAATTATGATTGAAAATTATAATGAAGTATATTTTGGATAGTAAGATAAAATATTTGTTAAGAATTTATTTATTTTTTAATATTTTTTAATTAATAAGAATTATTTTTTAGATTAAGAATTTAGAAAAAAAATGAATTAATAAATTTAATTTTAATTTATAAACTTTAACTATTTTTAATTATTTTAAAAATAGATTAAAATTATGAAAATAAAATTATTTGAAAAAAATTTAGAGTATAATTTTTAATACATTTTTAAATAAAAATATAAAAAAATATATGTATATTTTTTTTAAATTTAAATATTTTTTTATAAAATTTTAAGAAAAAATATCCCAAAAATTAAATTTATTTTACAAAATATAATTTAAAAAAAAAAACAATGACAAAAGTTATTTTAAAAATTATGTTTTTATTAATTAGAATATTTATATTGTTTTACTTTTTTCTTACCCATATAGCCATGAAAGGGAAATAATCTACACTAATTTGAATTTCAAGACTTCCAAAGTTAATCACTTCTCATTGATATCTCATAATATATCTTATCAAGTAATTATTTATATTTATAATTTTTAAATATCATATCAACTAATTTTTTATATTTATAATTTTTTTTAAATGATTTTGTTTTCATAATATACATTATTTTATATATATTTCTATAAGAAACAATTATATATATATTGAAATTTGTTGGTTAAAAAGTCTTTTGAATGTTTCAGTATCTCTATTCCATATATTTTTATCGTGTAGTCTAAAAAAACAGTGTTTTGGCCCAGAATCTGACAAAGATTTTATTATAATCTTTTTTACAGTTGTTAAACTTTAGTATTTTGAGTGCCTTAAGGGTTTTTGATAGTGCTGAATCCATTTCAATTAACAAAAATAGATTCCAAACACTCCGACTACCTGATTTTTTGAATTTTAGTTGACCGGATTATTCCACTACCTGAGTAAACAACTTCTATTTTTATTATGATTATATATATATATATATATATATATATATATTTGAAATTATAGAAAAAGTTATTTGAATTTCAAAAATATATTATGTTATCATTGTAATATTTTATTTAAAAAAAATATCATATAATTTTAATAATTAATTTTAATAAATAAATTATATGTCAATTTTCTATTTAACTTTTTAAAATTTATAGTTGCAAAGGGTAGAGATAAATAAATAAATTGTTAATTTTAAGTTTATAAATAATATTATTTAAAATTATAGTTTTATGAAGATTGTCTAATTGAAAAATAGAATAAAAATGAAATGTTATGTAACAAAAAAAAATTAATTATTCACATCCAAAACTTACTTTTTTGTGGAAAAAGTATACCTAGATACCTAAGGGTTATAGCCAACAAACCCAATTGAAAATTCTTCTAATTTATCACTCTTAAAATTTAAATTTTAAAATATAATGGGTATCTCAATCAATTTTACATCCGTACTCATTCATTTTAGCTATTGTCCCATTGTTGTTAAATTAAACATTTTTAATATTAATATTCTGATTATATTTTCATTGTTGTTAAATTAAATATTTTTTAATATTAATATTTTGATTATACTTTAATTAGATTCCATTTTATATTTATATGGTTGTACATTTTTTTAAGAATGAAAATTCTGTTTTAGAATTGTTTATAAGAATTTGGAATAATTAGTTTTTTGTTTTTCTCTTTCTTCAAAAAGTTCATAAAAACACATCATGCTAAATATCGATTACCAAATTTTAAGATACAGGGAATAATGTTTTTCTCTCAACACACGGAGGTTATTCACAAGGGTTTCGGAGTAACACACAGTAAAAATTGTTTTCACGCACTCTCCAAAATTTGCTCCACCATTTTCTCCACTTGTCTTTCTAGACTTACATTTGCCACATTACACAACACTCTCTTTTTTTGCTCTCTCCTCTAGACTTAGATGTAAAATCTAAACATATATACTTAGACATTTAATTCATGATAGACCAAATTTAATACAAAGTATGGGTGGACATCATTTTTTGAATATTACAGAACTTGCGTGAACTAAACAAAACTTGAGGATTAAATATTTGCCCATGCACATTTAATAACCATGCATTAAATTCCTATTTGACTTTAGTTATTTAATCTGTTGTGGGATGTCGGTAATTGTCCTTTGCTCAGAACTTGTCTTTCTCTGCACAGGAAATCAGCAACCTGCAAAAGACTAACTGAGATATGGCTGAGGTATTGCTGCTGCCAGTTCATTTACTTTGGTGGTTGAGATTAATTTCCAACAATATCATTCAGTGACATTATCATTAAATCCCCCCAACTATGGAGCTATATTCAATTGACACTGACATTATCATTAACTCCTCCCAACCATTCAATTGGCACTCACCCAACTTTAAGGAAAGTTATATAAATGTCTTCAAATAGATACAGCTTAAGTGGGCCTAATGGTTAAGAGCATGTGTTTCTTCCTAAGAGGTCACAAGTTCAAAATCAAAGGGGGTAGAGTATGTATGTTTTCATAGACTTAGCACTCAAATACTCTTGTCCCACAAACAAGGGAGTCTCATACACCAATTTAGTGGCGACCGTTTTCTGACCTTAACACCAACAACATTTTCAGAAAGTGGGTCCTCGTCCCACAAAACAAAAATAGTTTCTTTGAATATTACACTCAAATAGCTTCTTTGAATAGAAAGTGGGTCCCTTTGTCCCCTTAACACTCAAATAGCTTCTTTGAATACACAGAACTTGCGTGAACTAAACAAAACTTGAGGATTAAATATTTGCCCATGCACATTTAATAACCATGCATTAAATTCCTATTTGACTTTAGTTATTTAATCTGTTGTGGGATGTCGGTAATTGTCCTTTGCTCAGAACTTGTCTTTCTCTGCACAGGAAATCAGCAACCTGCAAAAGACTAACTGAGATATGGCTGAGGTATTGCTGCTGCCAGTTCATTTACTTTGGTGGTTGAGATTAATTTCCAACAATATCATTCAGTGACATTATCATTAAATCCCCCCAACTATGGAGCTATATTCAATTGACACTGACATTATCATTAACTCCTCCCAACCATTCAATTGGCACTCACCCAACTTTAAGGAAAGTTATATAAATGTCTTCAAATAGATACAGCTTAAGTGGGCCTAATGGTTAAGAGCATGTGTTTCTTCCTAAGAGGTCACAAGTTCAAAATCAAAGGGGGTAGAGTATGTATGTTTTCATAGACTTAGCACTCAAATACTCTTGTCCCACAAACAAGGGAGTCTCATACACCAATTTAGTGTGCTTAATTGCTTCTTAGACCTTAACACTCAAATAGCTACTAGAAAGTGGGTCCCTTGTCCCACAAACAAGAGATCTCATAATAATAATAATTACGCCGAAGCGTTCCCTTTATGGGCTTTCGGAATGCGATTTTTCGCTCAGCCAATGAGAGCGCGTTCTCATCGTTCTTACCGCCACTCAGAATTCAACATTTGCCGTCACGCTATTTGCTCCTTCGCGGCGCGGGGGTCACGCCTGCCATCGCCGCCGTTACTCTGTTACCGCCGGTTCACGGTAAACGCGTCCTCTCGTATGTATCTATTTCAATAACTTTACTTTTTGACTCTGGGTAGTAGCCTAGTAGGTACGTCATTGGCGCTGTCGACCTGTAACATCTGACAGTTCACTAGTCAGGATTTAATATTTAACTACTATGCATTAACTCGCCCATTTAGTTCTGGACTCCAGTGCGCCACGGTGACACACCCAAAACTCCCTCGTTTCAATTGCTACCTATATAATCGATCGCGGCGGCTATGGAGCTGAGATTTTGAGTTTCCCGGCAGCCAGATCCGGTCCCTGAATTGCCACTGGATCTCAGATTTTGAGTTTCCAGGCACCCAGATCTGCTTTGCCACTGATATTATTCTTCTTCTTTTGTTTTCTAGTTACAATGGCCAGCAATTACCAAGAAGAGACCTCCATGATAAGCTCGCTCCCTCGTCACGTCCAGTGGCTCAGTCGGTTTGCGAAAACAGGGAGCTATATCTGCAGGAGAGGCGACGGCACCATTAACCGTAGCCTAGCAGCGTGGCTCATCCGCAAGGCTCCCGCCAACGAGACGCCCACGAGACGAGTGTATAGCAAAGACATCGTGATCGACGAGGCCACGGGCATATGGGTGCGTCTCTTTGTTCCTGTCAACGATGGGGACAGGACGTTGCCCGTGGTCGTCTACTTCCACGGCGGAGGCTTCTGCATGCTCTCGGCGAGCGACAGCGCCTACGACATATTTTGCCGTCGGCTGGCCACGCGACAGAGCGTCGTGGTCGTCTCGGTGGACTACCGGTTGGCTCCAGAGCACAAGTACCCCGTCGCCTACGATGACTGTTTCGCGGCCGTCGCGTGGCTCCGCGAGCGCGGGCGTGAGTACCTTCCTCCGAACGTCGATCTTTCGCGGTGCTTCTTTATGGGCGACAGCGCGGGCGGCAACATCGTCCACCACGTCGGATGCCGCGTGGCGAGAGAAGGGGACATGAGTCCAGTCAACATCGTGGGGCACGTGCTCATTCAGCCCTTCTTTGGCGGGGAGGAGAGGACGCCGGCGGAGGCGAGGTTGAGCAACAGTCTTCCGCTCATTACGTTGGAGGGCACCGATTGGATGTGGAAGTCGTTTCTGCCGGAAGGGGCGACGAGAGACCACCCCGCCGCCAACGTAGTGGGCGCCGAGAAATCGGGGGCTGAAACAAATGTTGGGCCGATCCGAATCAGAAAGCCCGTCAAAAAAATGTAAAATTATATCCATAAACCTTTTCTGCGCTACAGCTACTGCTGTGATGTAAATCCATAGAGCTCCATGCTGTTATCGGGCTCCCAAAAAAAAAGGCAATTTTCTTCGGCTTCCTTTCCGAGCCTCTCTCTCCTCCTAATGTATGATGACGTGGCGACTTCCAATTTGTGCAACCCGGAAAAGTAGCGTTTGATTTAAAATCTGTCCACGTCAGACTCCGTGTGGCCTCTTCCCAATCGTAGAACCCTCTTCTCAAAAGAAGTGTCTAATTCAAAAGCGCTCCACGTCAGATTCTCCATAGCACAAATACAAAAAACGTTAACAGTAGTATGGTGAAAAGTCTCCCATATAAAGTTAGAGATATAAAATGTTTAGAACAAACCAATTTCTCGCTATATTTAGTCAACGAGTTCAAGTTTGGCGGCTCAATTTGGAGCCATTATATATTCTTTACTTGTGGAATATTTTATGTTTTCCGCCGAAAGATGAGTTCATGCCAACCCTTTTCGTCCTTTATTTTAGACGATTTTTTTTGCCAACTTTAGTAGAAGGTATATAAACTTTCGGTGGTTGTATTAAAGATTTAAATAATGGAGTACGACACTTATTTTTCCGATGAACTATCCATAGGATTTGGTGAGTCAAATCTTCGAAGAAATCGGATATCGATAATAGTACAAATTTATTCAAAGTGACGGAAAATCGTAGAAGAAGATCTTGGAATAAGAAAAATTTGTGATTCACTTTGGTAGTAAAAAATTAAAAAATAAAATATTTTATTAAAAAAAAAATTTGTGATTTATTTTTTATAAAAAATAATATTTTATCAACGTTTATTTAATGTACTATTAATTAAATGTTAGATATGAATTGAGAAAACAATGGTCCATATTTAGTGCTGTATGGGGATAGTATTCGTGGCAATTAGGAGAAAAATATTTCTCTATTTTTAATAGATTATGGTGACATAGCCTACTTGTTTTATTGCTTTCTATTTTATGCATAAAATTTTCTCGCTTTATGGTCGAGTTTCTAAGTTTATTGCTTTTACTATTCAATGATTAAGGATTCTAATCCATATCAAATAAATTTATATGGGATATCATTAAAGAATGTAGGATAATTTAAAAGAAAAAGATTTAAGGTTTGTAAAATGTTTTTAAACGATATATATACATATAATTTAATTTATAAATTAAATGGTTTATAAATTAAATGGTTTATTCATCAAGTAAAATTGTGATTTTTTGTTATATAAAATCTATTTTTGAGTGCATAAATAGATTCACCACACTGGAAAATCCTTATGCACTCCAAATCTATAGATTAACCAATTTAAACTCAAATTTTTTAAATTATGTGGTGGATTTTGTTTAAAAATAACGAGAAAAATGCTTTAAAAATTTGTCATTTCTTCTATAGGTTAGACCAAATGGCATTTTCTCTGGTTAATTTTAAACAAAATTCAGTAGTGCCTATTCAAGGTGTTAATAAACCAAATAATCAAACTTTATAATTTGAATTTTAAATATTTATATTTATTTTAATAAAATTATTGATTTTTAATTTTAAATTTATTAATTTGTTATTTATGTAATTTTACTTTTTATTTCATTTTGTTTATTTTTTTGTTTATTTATTTATTTATTAATCTTTATTTTATTTTATTTCTATTTATTTATTTATTTTATTCTTGTTTTTGTAATTAAGAATTTATTTTTTATTTTATTTTATTTTATTTTATTTTTTATTTATTTTTATCTATTTTATTTTTAATTTTAATTATATCTTTATTTTATTTTATTCCTATTTATTTATTTATTTAATTAATTTTTACTTTTATTTTCCTTATTTTTTTTTGGGTTTTGAAATCTTTTCTTATCATAGCATGTAATTATTAAAAATAAAATAAATATATAAATTCAAACTTTAAATATTATTTAGTTACTTTTAACATTTAATTTATTCGATAATAATAATAACAATTGAATATCCTTTGAATAATGCACAGAGGCTATCTCTCTCTTTTATAAAGTGCTTGAATATTAATAAAAATCCTCCCCTTGTAAACTGTATTAAAAGGCAATATCCTCTCATTATATTTTGATGTTCGAACTTCTTGGACCATAACCCCAAGCAATAACAAGTATACGCCCTCCCGAAAGCCTACACTCCATTGCTATGTTACCAGAGACGGCATGATAGTGAATTCGGTTGATTTCAGTCCCTGGAGGCCATTTATTCTTCTCCCTCTGTTCTCCTAGGAGGAGCTGGAGAAGAATTAACTCAACATCTGCCTGTTTTGCCCCTCTTACATCATTGGGAGGTTCCTTTCAGCGTTCCTTTGCACCTCCCGCTAAATTGAAAAAGCCAATGAGCATGGCTTTGGACGTTCTTTAAACTTGAAAGAGCGCAAGACTCCATTTCCTAAATCTCCATCAAAGTACTTTTCTTGACTCTGCAAAAAGGGTTCAGATTCTCAGGAGTCAGCTGTAGCTGCACAAGGCACCGTTTCCTTTATCTGCAAAATCGTTCAGACTCTCACGTGCGGCAGCGAAGTGACTCCTTGAACCTGCAAAAGTCAAAATTTAGGCAACTAATATTCTATGCGTTATTTAATGCGTTACTAAATATAAATTTAATAATGTGTTTATTTTAAGATTTATATAATGCATTATTTTTAAGATTTATATACATCTATCACACGAATAAAATTATTTAGATTCATGTAAACTTATCTAACACAGTTATAATTTTCATTTTTTATTTTTATTATTTACATTAATGTAAATCTATCTCACACGAACAAAATTATTTAGATTCATGTAAACTTATCTAACACAAACATGTTTCACTTTGTTATTATATTTTTATTAATTGATTTTTATTTAGATTAATATAAATCCAATATAAATTTTATAAATTTCATTTTTTTAATTTACATTAATATAAATCTATCTTATACGAAAACATTATTTAAAAAATGATTTAAATTCATGTAATTTATGTGACACAAATTATTTAAAAATAAGAATATATATATATATATATATATATATATATATATATATATATATAAACAATTTAAATCATTTATTTTTTCGTGTTTACTTCTTTTTACAGGGTATGTTTAGGTGTGTTAAACACACCCATGGTAAACAAGAAGGTAAACATATAAGGAGAAAGATAAGCGTGAGTTATGTTATTTTTCACTATAGATGTATATCTATATTACATTGGTGTGACCCTTGGATTCCACATTCCAGGGTTAGTTGGACTCCATTTGTCTATTCGGCTTCCACACCTACCCATAGAGGATTAGGTGTCCAACATTCCCTCCTTAATCTGAAGGCGTATGTGTGAGTCCAAGAAGAGAGTTGTAATACAAATATGCAGAGTATGCATGGAAGCACTTAGGCTGAATTAGCTCTCTAAAATGTTGGCATAAAGAGGTGGTTTAAGGATGACCACCAACACTAGAACACTTAGTGTAGTTCCTGGAACTTTTTCAAATATGGCAAGAAGCTGAGGTCTTTTGCTAGAGGAAGTCTCCCTCATATTTGAAGAGATAGACCTTCAACCTAGAAGTAGGGAGGTCTACAACCTGTGATGGTTTGAGGATGACCACCAACACTAGAATGCTTAATGCATTTCTTGGAACTCTACCAAAACTGGCAAGAAGCTGAAGTATTTTGCTAGAGAAAGTGTCTTAAATTATTTAAAGAGGAAGAATATGAACCTCGCATAGATGGTTTAAGGCTGTCCACCAACCAAAGGCATGCTCATGGGCATGCGTGTCTCTGGCTACAACTCTGAATCTGGAATGAGAGACTGTGGCTCAGGTTCGCTTGAAGTGGTTTCGAAGCTTGAACATGACCACCATTTCCCTCCCTGTTAAGTACAAGGTGAGATGATGGCGAAAACTAAACTACAAGATTGTTCAATATTCGATAAAAAATTTTGACATGTGACTTAAACATCTTCTTGATTGTTGATGCACAATGCCAAGAAGCGATCCATCCAAAATGAATCTTTTTTCTTGCAAGAGGCTTGTTTCTGAAGCATCTGTGTGAAGAGTGGGTGTGCCGACAATGGTGCTTGCATGGGTGAAGATCGAAACAATGATCTTTCATATGGCCAACTTGATCACAGTGTTGGCATTTCAAAATTTGTTGTTGCTACTATGGAAAAGGAGAAGGATCGGGAACAGAATGATATTTCATATGGCCAACTTGATCACAGTGTTGGAATTTTAAAATATTTTGTTGCTACTGTGGAAAAGGAGCAGGATCGGGAACAGATGAATGTGAACTGTCATAAAAAAATCCGACACTCTGAAATTTGATGGGCTTAGAGTAGTCAGGAATATGAAAGGAAAACTCTTTTTCATATCCAAGACATGTTCTATGCTTGTTGTGGACAAGCTCTTCCCAAGGTCTAATGATGGGCTTGGTAGGTGCATGCTGCATTTCTGCATCTTTCTGCACATTTGCTCCTAAAATGGGTACTGAATGTGAACCAACCTCAACTTTATATTCTTGCCTCTGATGGGAGTCCCTCTCAATTTTCTGAACAGAAACAGGTCCAGAATGATGAATCCACTACTGTAATTCTTCTTCTTGTAGATGAGATTCAAGTTGCAAAAACTCAATTTGTTCTTGTGCATTTTGCAGAGAGGTTTGAATATTTGTGAGAGTGTCTTTACTAATTTTAACTATGCTTTCAGCAGTTGATATGATTAGAGTTCTTAATAACTCTAACAAAGGGTCAATCTAAGCCATTTAAACTTCAAAAATTTCTTGGTAACCCCACGCTTCAACACTCAACGAATCACGAAATAATGAGGAAGTTAAATACCGACTTGTGGTCTCAACTCATATGCTATTGATTTTGCTCAGCAAAAACAACATTTCAACTACAATGAATGCTTTAACGAGGTATATAATAATCTTTATCTTATGTTTTGAGACAACACCAGTTAATCCACCATCAAAATACAATTCAATATTCCACAAATGCCTCAAGGGAATTTGAATTTGATCATTCCAAGTCCAGGTCTTTTATTTGATCATTCGAAGTCCAAGTCTTTTATGAGGGTTACTTTTTTATCTAAGTCACATTGCTCAAATTACTTCAAGCATAACACATTAGCATTGCAACATACCACATTGACAACAATTAATAACTCTTTGTTTGAAGCTATACCAAACATCTTTCCAACCAACTCAAAGATGTAAGAATCTCACAAATAGGATACTTTAAAACTTATGATGAGCTTGTAGAAGTAAACAGCCATGCTAATTATTTCAAAAGTAAATGGTGTACATGTGGAAACAGTGTCCACACTTATTTCTGACCCATTAGTGCGCAATACAACAAATAAATTAAGCCACATGTTAGCAATCTATAAATATAGGATTCATAATTTTGACTTGACTGATGATAGTCTTGTAAATATGTACATATTTTTCCTTCTGCAAGTTGTATTCCCATATTTTGTAAAAAAACAAAAAATCAAAAAATCAAAAGACTTAGAAAAATAATATACCCCAAAAGAAAAAAGATGAATAAAACATGAAAGTGTGAAAGTCTAAATGTCACTACTTTTAATTTTTACAGATGATTATGGCAGAGTGTCAATAAATGCCATAATCCATGATGAGTTGAACAATTTAATCTTGAATTATCATGTTTCAATTTACTTGTTGTAGATAGTGGATAGAGAATTGTCATACAGTTTAATCATGACAATTCAATAGTTAGGTAGAGAATAAAAGAATCCAACAGTTTAATCTGGATTCTTGGATGCAATAAGTGTAGAATTAGATAGTTTTTACTACTTTCAAAACAATAAAATGTTCAAGGTTGCTAGCTCAAATGCACCTGCACAAATGGAAGAAAAAAAATGTTAGATTAAAGATTGGGTAGGTGGAAGAAGGTGGGAAACATCATTGTAAATATCTTTCATCCGGATATAAATAACTAATTTCCCCTCCCCATAGAAATTTGATATTCTAGACTATCAGTCAAAGAGGCTCGAGGCATTTCCTTGACTTCTATTGGGACCGGACCCAACGCTCAATGACTGACTAGTTGAAAAATGTTAAGTTTATATATTAATCCCAGAAATTTTCATCATTTACCCCTTCATGCACTCATCGCCATTTGATCTCATAAGTAAGAACTCTTTTCTTACTTAAATGTTACATAAAGGCCCATCTAATTAACTTCCTTCATTTTATAAAGCATAAAAGCCTAAAAAATAACATGATATACTAAGTAAAAGTGAATGAGTTATGAAAATGAAGTTTTACTCTAATTTTCACTTTCCTTAGTTTTATTTATGAATTTTTGAGTATTTATTGTCCATTTTCATATTAACATTTAACTTATTTTATTAACTCCCTATAAAATATCCTAGTCCTATTAATATAACTCCTTTTAATTTAATATCCCCAAAAACCCCTTATTATATGCTTTTTGTATCAAAGATATTACTCACATGTGGAAATTACATCCCGAAATTATCCCTTTGATATAAAATTACCCATAATAAAAAATCCCCACTCCCCTATGGTTTTAGACCTTTAAAAAACTAAAACTATATAACAAAGTTAAAATAACATAAAAAGACGCATTTTTTTTATATCCTGTGTATTAAAAATAGCATAGAAAAAGAATGCTTACGTTCCCATTTCCCACATACTTTAACCTAAGGTTAAGAGCCTTAAGCTTTTTCCCTTTCATGATATATGAAACCTCTTGTTTCATATGAATATTAAACCTTGGTTAAAATCCCATTAACCCTTTCCATGCACATTTCCCTATATATAAACATATTATTCAATACGTACACCCAGCACCCTTGGGTTCATTCCAAACCCTTCGATCATTTTTATAATCCTAATCCAACGATCTGCATTGAGCACGATCAACCGGCCTCCAGCCTCACCATTTCTCATTGCATTGATTTTAAACCGTTGATCATCACTTACCAAATCAACAACGCATATCAAAAAGTCTGGTCCCACCTTGTTTCCCCGCAACTTTTCGAAAGATCCCGACCCTTCGCTTCATCCATCTCGATCCGACGGTGCGGATCTCATATAGCACAGTAAAAGTGATCGGGAAAAATTTGTAAAAAATAATGCGATAAAAGTTGTTTTTGAATACCGCCCAATGCGACGTGTCAATTTTTGATACGATCGTGTTCGAAAAGGTTGAAACCATTTACCATGCAAATCCAATGCAAAAACAATCAGTGGTTTTTCGCAATCGAAAAACCAAATCCGCATCCCGCCTTTAATAAACTTGTAATTAATGCCGAATATGATGATTTTTTAAGGTTAAACTTTAAGATATCATTATTATATTGGTTTGTTGCATTCCCTACTGATTTAACTCCCGCCCTGACTATTTTAAAATAATTTTGAGCCTATGTTGACCAACGTATAAGCTCTGAAGCTGAAATTTACCACTGTTAAAGATCTAGTTTAAACTGAAGATACCCTATCGACATAACAAAGCACACTGTTTCGGCTCCAACCAATCAAAATAAATCCAAATTTGACCATAGAAGCTTCAGAAACCCTGTCAAAGCATCAAAATACCTGTGAATTAAGGAAGCTTGAATTCATCTGTAAACCCCTTTAAAACCAAAATCCTCATTTTGCAGTCTCTTTTTGAAAAAAAATTCTGAACACAGATTGATTAAAAGACTTCTTTTCCACATTTGTACCATTCAAGAAACCTTGTTTCCTGTCTTAGCCCAGTTTTCATCTCTCAAAAGCCTAATTTGAGCAAAGAAAACTCAAAAGAGATTATACTTAGCCATATTTGCTCAATTATCCCTCTGTTAAAGTAAATTACTCCTGCAAAAAATCTAATCTTGTAGAAGTAAGCCAGTAAGAATGCCTAAAAAACAGAGTTTAAACCTCCATAGATAGATCCCATTTCACAGGACTTTTAAAAAACCTTCAAACACCTCCCTGCAGACCTGGATTTCATTAACAAATTGTTTTATTTTTGCAGGTTATTATCAGAATAAGAAATTGGGCCAATAGTTTCAATACTAGTTGACAAAATTGTTTGCTCCAAATTCTCAGATTTTAAATCAAAAGCTTCATTCAAAAAATAGTTTGTATTCAAAGAAAGAATAAAATCAAGTTAGAGAGAGATTAGAATGATGAAATGTGTACAGTGAATGGTAAAATTGAAATCAGAATTCACAATGACACTGAAAACATAACAGTCAAAGAGTATCAGTGGTTAAAGTATATCAGGTAAAAGTCACAGTGAAAGTTAAAACAAAGTTACAGAGCAGTCAAAGATAAACAGTAAAAGCAAATACAGAGGTAGTAAATGGTAAAAAGAGATGAAAATACTTTCACCAACAATGAATTTTATCCAAAATGAAATTAAAACAAATAAAAGAACAAAAAGGTGAAAAGATGAAAACATAACAAGAAGGAACATTTTTGCAGAAATATCATGTTTAAGTCATTGTTTTGAAGAAACTATTGAGACCACTCCAAGATGAATTTTGCAAAACTGAAGGAGGTTTATGTTCCTAAGGTGTCCAACTACAAAAACCTCTCTCACGTTTCTAACAACGATTATGGATTGAGAAATATTAAACAATATTGGAAATCTCACTTTGCAGAAAATTCCTGTTAAGTCATCAGTTTGCAGAGAATATGGTGGCCAATAAGAAACACATCTTAAAAAAATGAAGGAATTTTTTGTTCCTAAGAGACCCATCTACAAAAACCTATCTCAATTTTTTCATAGTCATTTCATAATGAGAGATACATGCACATCTGTACAACCTATTTTTTAGACTCTGTAAAACTCTGTTTTACACATCTTTCTGCAGAGCTTATTGTGCACAGCTGGAGAGGAAGTTTAGGAAATGGAAAGAGGTTTATTCCACCAAATTATTTATCCATAATAACCTCTTTAAATTTTTACATATCTATTTCTGATTTAGAAATAAAAAGGTATCATTGGACCCCAAGTTTGCAGAATTGCCGGAGCAGAATGCACAAAGAAAGGAAACAGTTAGTGACTTGGATGCCTCATCACCAACTAAGAGTTGGATAAAATTAGAATTATCCTCTTTTTCATCACCTATCCATAAAAAATAGTGCCAAATAAATGCATTAGTTTTTAGTGTCCTTTAATTAAGTTCTATTTATGTAAAACAGTTAGAGATATTTTGTAAACCAATATTGATATTTTTCAAGATATTTTAGTTTAGAATTTGTATAAATACTTCACTCTTTGAAGTATTTTTTGTGGAATAAAATTTTTCAAGACTACTATAAGCATTTTTTCTAAATACATTGGAGTTTGTGTGAGTCGATTTGTAAAGAAGCAGACTAGAACTAAGTCTAACAGACATCATAACTCAGGATTCTTGTGCTTATCAGATAAGTCAAGTATTTTCCTGTTTTCACTATTTATCTTTCTAAAGTTCCATACATATATTTATATGTTTTCTATATTGAATGATTGACTAGGAAAGCTTAAACAAGATTAGTGTTAAAAGCTCCCTGTTTTTTACTGGTTATTCATTGATATGTTTTCTGCTGATAACCAGACTTAAGAATTCTTAAATGCTCTTAGTCCCTGTTTGACCCCTTTATTTCATCTTCATTTCTGTAACTTAAGGATTCTTAATTTCCCTTTTGTTCAGATCTTTCCATTTCATCAAAAAGCCTATTCAAAACCCTTTGAATTTCATCTACCCTGCCCTTAGTACATTTGCTCTTTTGACCTTATTTCGTAGCTCTGCTTGCCAAGAAGTTGACTCCATAGCCCAATGGCCTGGTAGATATCTCCGTGGTTTACCTTGAAGTACCTTTTATTCCCACCAAACTTTCAAAACAAACCAATTGTCCAATCATACCTAGCCTAAAATCTTATAACAAAAATCAAGCGAAATCTTGAGGAGAGATCCCTCTCCGGAATTTAAGAAGTCTAGATCCTGAATTTCAAAAGAGGTTATTGGTTACCTCGGAATATTTTTCTTGAACCGGTAGAAATTACTGAGTGATAACACCACATATCAAAAATATAATGCAAATGTGTAGATATATGAATACCAGCCTTGGTGCAAGTTAGTGATCAGAAGGAACGTCCCTTCAAACAATCCACATGCTACCTTCAGAGCTACAACATTATACACAGCCCATGGTGTACAAGTCCAGCAATCCCCCCAGTTCATTTCTCTCTATCCATATGTTGATCTATGTTCAGAAATGGCTTCACGTGGTAGGATAGCAAGGAAAGGCACAATTTTATGTTGTTGTCCCTCTAAATGCACTAGCAATCCTAAGGAATGGCTCACGGCCTCAACCAGTGATTGGAAAAACAATTATTCGAGTGCCTAATGCATCCTCCAGCTAAGAAACTCGCACTGTATCCAATAATACCCACAGACAATCATTCAAGGAGGAATTTTGTGCTTCTTAAGACCGGGAATCTATTATTTATCACAGCCATCAAATCTTTGGTTAACAGTGAAATAATATGTTGTCAATAAAGGAAACTCTGCCTCTATGAAGAAAAATTTTGACCCAAGATTAGAGAGCAAAGTGACTTAGCTTCCAGGAATAGGGAAACTTGTGCCTCCAACTCCAAAACGTGTTCTACCCTTGTTTAGAGGATTCACCAGACAAAAAATGTGAGGAAATCTCTTCCTTCTCCAGCTGTAGGAATGGCTTCATATTTGGCTTAAGTCTGCGCCCTCCTTCTAGCGCCAAGAGTTTCAAGCTTTAATACCACCTCTCTCCTCCACATATGTGTGGGAGGTCTACAGGGAGGGACATCCAACAGTTCCACAGGTGTGAGTCGGTGGGAGCAGAAGTGGACAGAGTGAGGTGAGGCGGTGAGGAGGGTGATGGCAGCGTGGAAGGGACGTGTTAGGGGCTGGAGCGGAAGTGGGTAAGGATGGGAGGGTAGAATTTGAGAAGGAGGGAAGGCCGTAGGCAGAGGAGGGAGCCAGAAGAGGGAGGTTGTGTGAGCAACACGCAGCATGCAGGAGGCCAATTGCAAGTGGAGGTGAGAGTAGAGAAGAGGGCCAGGTGAGCTGACGGAATGTGGAGGAGGCAGCGTTTGATAAGCCGAAATGGAGTGAGGTGCCGGTGTTGTGGAAGGTCGATCACTAGGGAGGGCAGCTGATGTAGCATGGCCGAGAGGGATGAGGGTGCAGCGTGGTCATGGCTGAGGTC
This sequence comes from Pinus albicaulis, assembly GCA_034641835.2. Taxonomy (NCBI): domain Eukaryota; kingdom Viridiplantae; phylum Streptophyta; class Pinopsida; order Pinales; family Pinaceae; genus Pinus; species Pinus albicaulis. The sequence goes on from JAXQQM020071932.1 coordinate 68,058, forward strand.
GAGTAGGGATTGAGTGAGGGAGCCGGTGTTGTGTGAGGTTTTCTTGACTGAATAGTTTTATCTCACTGATAATTACAATGGATGCATTCTGAGAATCTATGTGGATGCATTATTAGAGACGTTACTGCAGCATTACTGACAATGCCTGACCCACTTACATAAAAATGGACTCTGGATGAAAATAAAAAAATTGACAGGATTTGGCCATGGAAAGGTCAGGTTGCCAAAAAATTGACAGAAACACAGTTTTCTTGCTGGCTTCCCTAAGATTTATGCTGAGTATGAAGAGACTAGCCATTTTTTCTATTTGGAGAATGTAGAAAACACATGGAATTCAATCAACCACGGAGATGAATGAACCATTCGGAGTGTATGAATGCATAGGAAACAAAATATTTTGTAGTAATAAATTAGCATGCACATAATAATGAAAGTTTTAACAAGAAAGAAGGCATGATCATCATGCAAATAGAAAGACCACAAAACCAGTGGTTCAAATTGTAGCAGGGCCAAAATTGGCCTGCTCTGATACCATGTTAAACACACACATGGTAAACAAGAAAGTAAACACACAAGGAGAAAGATAAGCATGAGTTATGTTATTATTCACCGTAGATGTACATTTATATTACATTGTTGTGACCATTGGATTCCACATTCCAAGGTCACTTGGACTCCTTTTATCCATTTGACTTCCACACCTACCCATAGAGGATTAGGTGTCCAACAGGGTGCACAATTTTTATTGGCGATCGCTGCGGCTAATAGAAGAAGTATCAGCGCATGCGTGAGAAATGACCACAAAAAGCACGCAAGTGACCTTTTAAGGGTTTTAAAAATCTTTTTTTCCATTTTCCAAGACTTGGTTCAAGAACATGAATGTTTTTTACTTCTAAGGAAGCATGAATATGGATGGTGATAGATCCATAATGATAGTCAAATGTCATGGTGACAAAATGACGTGTAATAATTGGAGAGGGCATAGAATGAGTGGAGAACTATGAAATCTCGAGGGGAGGCATACTGGAGCAAGGCCATGTCGATTATTATTTTGCAAGGATAGATTGAAGGGACAAATTAGAGGGAAGTTACCAATAGGGTCGCATGATTGTACTGCAACATCGTTTACATGAGGAAGTTATTGAAAATAGATAAGGAATGGACTCAAAAATTGATGAGGCTAGTCATGTCTTGGTTGTTTTATTTAAATTGCAAGTGAGGTTGAATAGTAGGAATTATATAGATATGGCCAAAAAATGGAAGGTGGTGTAACTATGAGCGTGAGCTAGCAATTGTAACAAAGGAAATTAAGGTTTCAGGGAGTGTAATGACAAATCATTGCAGTCATGGGGGCAGGGCAAGGGACAGACCTCATGAAAACACTCAGGGCCCTGAGACCAGTAAACAAACACATATGGACAAAGTGATGAGGGTAGCTATGCTAACGTATCATTCGAGTATCCCACTAAAGAGGAATGAGATAATGGAAATGTAGGAGAATGAGGCCAAAATATAGCGCATGTTTGTCCCGAATGACCAAATTGAGGAAGAAGTAGATTGAATCATCGACACTGGTAAATAAATAACTAGGATGATGGTGTATCATAAGGCCTTCGAGATAGTGTGGCATGTCAAAAATATACTTGGGAAGCTGTAGGAATATGCAACAGAGGAGAAAACTAGGATACATATGAAGTCTCAACTCCAGTTGAATTCAATTGACCAAAGACTGAAAGCTATTGAGGAGGTTCTCAAGCATGTGGTGAATATAGAATGACTTGAGGATGATAGGATTGAGGACATGAACAAGATGTTCTCAATCTACCTGAAGTGCATCCATAATTTGGATATATCACTAGGTGAAGAGCAAGGGGAGCCAACCCGTATGAGAAAATATTGTGTTTGGGAGGTCAAGGCAGCATGTGGCTTTCAACAGGTGACTCCAGGAGTGGGGGTGGCATCGACAACAACTCTAGGTGTAGGAGCAATCCTTGTGGCCAATCTAGGTGTAGGGGCAGCAACGAAAACAACTATTTTTAGTTAATTATGGCATTGGGCACTCTTTTGTTTAGTTTTTTTGTATGGCTTCATAGGTAGTATCTTGGTTCTATTTTTTAGTTCAGTTTTGTAGGCCCAAAATGTGTATTCAGTAAGATAGACAAACCGAAAAATTAGCAGTAGTGGGAAAGGTAATTTTGTTGAACCATATAAGGGACACCAGAGATAGAAAAACCTTATGGCTAGTCTAGTTAAATCTGTGGTTAACACAATTTTTTGTTGCAATTGGTATGGTTTCCAATCTGCGAGACCAATTGCAATTTTTTTACTTTGTGTTTATTTCATAATATAAGGATTCTCTGCTGACTTACAAAAAAAAAATCTTAAACAAAACATTCCTAATTTAATAATAACAAATAAATTCAAATACTTACTTTAAATATATTCCAACTTTAACTAATAAGGTCTTAATTTGAGCCACTGTGGATATGTGGATATTACAGGTGATTTGAAGATGAATATTTACTACAATTCTTGCAAATGTCATTATGTACTATGAAGTTGATCATAAAGGATTACTATGTCAAAGCATGCTCCAGTTTGGAAAATGAAATGCATATTTTGATATAGAGTTAAAACATGAGTTGATGAGTAAAAATTATTATGCTTAAGCTTGATTCTTAGTTTGGAAAATGGAACACATTTAGATAAACACATAATAGGTTGTATTTTTCAAATGCAAATCCCATTCTCTATGGTCCTTGTTGATGCCATTTCCCCCAAATGGACAATGGCATCAATCCATGGTATTCATCTACCCATGTTATCTATCCACCCATGGAATTTACCCATGGTATTGTAAATGGCATTGACCCATGGTATTCATCCACCCATGATATTTATTCGCCCATGGTATTGTAAGTGACCCATGGTATGTGTCCAGCCATGGTATTCATCCACACATCGGATTTACCCATGGTATTGACCCATGGTATCCACCTATGGTATCTACTCATAGTATTGTAACTCAAAAAAAGGCTATAAATAACAAGCCTCACTTTGTAAAAGGACAGATTGTCTGCCACAATGTAGCTTCTACAGTTATTCTCTGTTTTAATAAAACAAGTTTCTTTGTGGTTTTATTTTTTTGTGTTCTCTCTTTTTAATGATCCAAATGGAAAATGGAATCAACCCATGGTATTCATCTACCCATGTTATCCATCCACCCATGGAATTTACCCATGGTATTGTAAATGGCATTGAGCCATGGTATTCATCCACCCATGATATTTATTCGCCCATGGTATTGTAAGTTACCCATGGTATGTGTCCACCCATGGTATTCATCCACACATGGGATTTACCCATGGTATTGTAAGTGGTATCTACCCATGGTATTGACACATGGTATCCACCTATGGTATCTACCCATAGTATTGTAACTCAAAAAAAAGCTATAAATAACAAGCCTCACTTTGTAAAAGGATAGATTGTCCGCCACAATGTAGCTTCTACAATTATTCTCTGTTTTAATAAAACAAGTTTCTTTGTGGTTTTATTTTCTTTGTGTTCTCTCTTTTTTTTGGAATTCTAATTTTGCAGATCTTGTCAGATCTATTTCAACCTTTTAGATCTTGGGGGCCTCCCCCCGAAGATCTGGATCAGTGATATCAGATTCAGGTTACGCCTCCATGGGAATGAGGTTTTGAAACATATTTCAGTTTCAATGTTTTGTAGCAATCTTCAGCAAAATCCATGAATTTTTTTGGGCAGTGAGTTTTTAGATCAGATATGAAAATTTTGGAGAAAAATTTACAAAAAAGAAGCCCATATCTGGATTCCTTGCGAAAAAATACTCAAATTAAAAAAAAAAAATCGGCCAAATTCAAGTTCGGATGAGGGAGATATCGCTGACTCAAAATTAGCAATGTTGAAGCAATTTTTCTGACGACAATTCATGGACGGCAGCTCTCCTGTCATTTTTCGCAATTTTCAATCCAAAATTTCAGAAGAATGGATATAGATCTGAGCTCCTCTTGAAAAATCACCCAAGTTCAAAAAAAAAAATCGGTTGAATCAGAGTCCGGATGTGGGAGTTATCGTTGATTTAAAATCAACTATTTTTTAGAAATTTTGTGACGGCGAGACAGTTCCAGCGCGAACATGAAAGTCTAGAGTCTCCAGATAGTGGTTTCAAATACATGACAAGACGCAGAATGATCATTCCATTTCCAAAAACAGGTTATAATAAATATTCTGAGCTATATTGACCGAGTTATGCTCATTTTAAATCTGGAGCAACATTCGGAGCGGGTTCCCTTTGGAGACGTGCCCTCCCACCCTGCTTTAGTAGGCACCTGCTTCACATTCATCAGTTTTAGCATAGTAGCATTCATCTGGGGTTATTTGGAGACGTGCCCTCCCACCCCAAGCTATGTAGGCACCTGCTACTTCAATCAGCATCATGGTTATGAGTCAACCGCACAAAATCATTTTCATCAAAGTCCATTTGCTAGGTCGCACACTGTTAGTCACACAGTTGGTAACAAGAATTACAGGGTATCTCTATCCTCAGATCTTCGTTTGTCATGGTTTTGGTTCATCCACAAACCCACACTTCATCGAAGTCCATTTGCTAGGCCGCACACTGTCAATATCACAATTGGTCACAAGCATTACAAGGTATCTCTATCCTCGAATCTTCGTTCATCATGGTTATGGGTTAACTACACAAAACCCTTATCTTCAATGGCTCTTCATATTAAACAAAGGCTTCTCAGGAGGGAACTTCATGCAATGGGGACCATTGCTTCTTAAGGAGGGAGGAATGATCCAAATGGAAAATGGCATCAACCCATGGTATTCATCTACCCATGTTATCCATCCACCCATGGAATTTACCCATGGTATTGTAAATGGCATCGACCCATGGTATTAATCCACCCATGATATTTATTCATTCATGGCATTGTAAGTGACCCATGGTATGTGTCCAGCCATGGTATTCATCCACACATGGGATTTGCCCATGGTATTGTAAGTGGTATGTACCCATGGTATTGACCCATGGTATCCACCTATGGTATCTACCCATAGTATTGTAACTCAAAAAAAGGCTATAAATATCAAGCCTCACTTTGTAAAAGGACAGATTGTCTGCCACAATGTAGCTTCTACAGTTATTCTCTATTTTAATAAAACAATTTTCTTTGTGGTTTTATTTTCTTTGTGTTCTCTCTTTTTTTTCGCATTCTAATTTTGGAGATCTTTTTAGATCTATTTCAACTTTTTAGATCTTGGGGGCCTCCCCCCGAAGATCTGGATTAGTGGTATCAGATTCAGGTTACGCCTCCATTGGAATGAGGGTTTGAAGCATATTTCAATTTCAATGTTTTGCAGCAATCTTTAGCAAAATCCATGATTTTTTTTGGGCGGCGAGTTTTCAGATCAGATCTGAAACTTTTGGTGAAAAATTTACAAAAACAAATACCAGATCTGGATTCCTTGCGAAAAAACACTCAAAATTGAAAAAAAAATGGCCAAATTGGAGTTTAGATGAAGGAGATATCACTGATTCAAAATCAGCAATGGTGAAGCAATTTTTCCGAAGACAATTCATGGACGGTGGCTTTCCTGTAATTTTTTGCAATTTTCAGTCCAAAATTTTAGAAGAATGGATATAGATCTGAGCTCCTCTTGAAAAATCACCCAAGGTAAAAAAAAAAAATCGGTTGAATCAGATTCCAGATGTGGGAGTTATCGTTGATTTTAAATCAACTATTTTTTCAGAAATTTTGTGACGGCGAGATAGTTCCAGCGCGAATCTGAAAGTTTAGAGTGTCCAGATAGTGGTTTCAAACACATGAGAAGATGCAGAATGATCATTCCATTTCCAAAAACACGTTATAATAAATATTCTGAGCTATATTGACCGAGTTATGCTCATTTTAAATCTGGAGCAACATTCGGAGCGAGTTCCCTTTGGAGACGTGCCCTCCCAACCCACTTTAGTAGGCACTTGCTTCACATTCATCAGTTTTAGCATAGCAACATTCGGCTTGGGTTATTTGGAGATGTGCCCTCCCACCCCAAGCTATGTAGGCACCTACTACTTCAATCAACATCATGGTTATGGGTCAACCACACAAAATCATTTTCATCAAAGTCCATTTGCTAGGCTGCACACTGTTAGTCACACAGTTGGTCACAAGCATTACAGGGTATCTCTATCCTCGGATCTTTGTTTGTCATGGTTTTGGTTCATCCACAAACCCACACTTCATCGAAGTCCATTTGCTAGGCCACACACTGTCAATATCACAGTTGGTCACAAGCATTACAGGGTATCTCTATCATCGGATCTTCATTCATCATAGTTATGGGTTAACTACACAAAACCCTTATCTTCAATGGCTCTTCATATTCAACAAAGGATTATCAGGAGGGAACTTCACGCAATGGGGACCATTGCTTCTTAAGGAGGGAGGAATGATCCAAATGGAAAATGGCATCAACCCATGGTATTCATCTACCCATGTTATCCATCCACCCATGGAATTTACCCATGGTATTGTAAATGGCATCGAACCATGGTATTCATCCACCCATGATATTTATTCGCCCATGGTATTGTAAGTGACCCATGGTATGTGTCCACCCATGGTATTTATCCACACATGGGATTTACCCATGGTATTGTAAGTGGTATCTACCCATGGTATTGACCCATGGTATCCACCTATGGTATCTACCCATAGTATTGTAAATCAAAAAAAGGCTATAAATAACAAGCCTAACTTTGTAAAAGGACAGATTGTCCACCACAATGTAGCTTCTACATTTATTCTCTGTTTTAATAAAACAAGTTTCTTTGTGGTTTTATTTTCTTTGTGTTCTCTCTTTTTTTGGCATTCTAATTTTGCAGATCTTGTCAGATCTATTTCAACTTTTTAAATCTTGGGGGCCTCCCCCCGAAGATCTGGATCACTCGTGCACTAAAAATTCTAAGTTAACCTTTCTCAATTTTCTTTCTGTCGAATGGGTGGTATGCACATATTTGTTAAAAGAATTAATAGAAAGACATTTACACTGGAGTTGAGAGCTCGAACACAATTGACAACATCAAGGTCAATATCCAAGACAAGGAAGTATTTCCCACTAACTAGCAGTGACTTATCTTCATTGGTAAGTGGCTAGAGGATGGCTAAAGGACCATGGTAAACTATAATATTCGGAAGGAATTTACTATTCATCTGGTGGTTTCTCTAAAATTTTCCATGCATATATTTAAAAATACCCTTATAGGTAAAACCACCACTTTGGAAGTGGAGATATTGGATACAATTTATATTGTGAAGGCTATGATCAATACAAAGAGGGAATCCATCCTAATAAGCAAAGTTTGATGTAGCAGGTGGAAAATGATCATGATTTGGTTAATTATAATAGCTATGAGTCTTTTTCATGGATTTTAACCTTACAAGATGTTAAGAATAAATAATAAAGTCATGTAATCTTTGGTGGGAATTTTGATTGTAATGAATATACAACACTTCTACAAGTATGTATCTTCTTAGTTTCTGTAATTAGTCTAAAAAATTTCTATTTGTGTTTGTTCATTGGCTAAAGCCATTATCAATTTCCTTCCTAGTGTCATAATGGTGTTTTCATTTAATATAGATGCTTATTCATTTGATCTAAAATTCGAATTAGGTATTCTAATTCCTTGTATTGGCATGTTTGTCGATAGAGTTCGAAGATGGGAATTACCATTGTTCTATTATTTTGGATATATGTTTCAATTTTTTCTTTGTTTTTTTTGGATTTCTAACATACAATAATTATAATATATAGATATTAGGGAAAAGCATAAGATATACATATCAAGGAAGAGATTTTAATACACTTATTCTAACCCATGTTGTACTAGTTAGTAACGTCACTAACACTACGACTATATTGTATTATTGTTAATCGGGTTGGCGCTTCATATTTGATGCTATTGTATTATTGTTAACAAAGTTGTTGCTCCATACTTCACAAAAGTAGATTATTAAGCCATCCAAATGCACGTAACTTAAAACACATAAACAAACAAATGCATATTGTTAAGCCAACCAAATTCATGTAACGTGAAACATATAAACAAACAAATGCTTGTAACTTGAAACACACAAACAAAAAGATGCATGTAAATAGAAGAAAAATAAAGGACATAAATGCTATGAAAATATGATTCAACTTGAAGCATATTAAAACTAAATTATTTGCAAACAAAAAAACAAAGAATAGAAAGAATAAAAATAAGGTGTACTTACCAGTTCTCAGTATCTCTCTTTCTGCATGATGCTCATATGAATCCTCTATATTTTTGTTTTTTGTTGGATGTTTCTCTCTTTTTGCAAGATACTCACATGACTCCTCTATATTTTTCTTTTTTGATGGATGCTTGAATGACTTCACATACTTTAATCTTTGTATTTTTCTTTTTCACACTTTTCTAGAAATCTACTTCATAACAAGTTTTACAACTTTTCCTATGATGTTAAATCACTGATGGGTTTTACAACTTTTTGTAGGATGTTAGATGATTGATGGATTGTGCAATTGTAGCTCTACTTTTCCATGCTAAGTTTAATAGCATTAATACTAAATTGATCCCTCTACAATCAAGGGGATACATTAAATGATCAATATGTTTTATCTTATCACTACTACCCCGTGACTCGGTCTTGAAGTAAAGTGCCCCTTACGCCCTCCCACTTTTGGACAGAGTAAATACAACTGCAAATCGACAATGGGATTTGATCATCAATGTTATGAAATGACTAGAATACAATTTTTTTAATTAAATTTTGTTCTTCACTCCAATCTTAAAGTGAAATGTGAAATGTTTCTCATACCATGCTAATTTTTTATAACATAAATCAAATTGAATTCATGTTTTTTTAATTAATTTTGGTCTTAATTCAATTTTGGTTTCAACCTTTTTGACAACATAAATCTGATTGCAAATAAAAAATAAAATTCTCATCAATGTTCTTATTTTTAAATTAAATTTTATTTTGAAACAAATTCAGTGACCATATTTTCTATTAAGAGGAACCAATATGAAGAGCCCATAATCAAATAAATATGTGATTTAGCTATGATTTTATTTCTAAATCTTGTATAAATCTTGTAACACACATGCTTTTTTTTTTATTATTACTTTTAAATACAATTGTTATATATATATATATATATATATATATATATATATATATATATATATATATATATATATATATAATTTAATAGTTTAATTTTATAATTAATTTTTATTTTTAATAATCTCACACACATATATATAATCTATATATAATCTATCGCATTCAACCATAGTTAATTAGATTTTTCAAATATTTCAACCAATCATATATATATAATTTTATGGTACATATTATTATAATAAACTATAATAATAAAAAAATCAACCAGTTTTAAAAAATCGAAATGTGAACTATAGATGGATTTCTATAGTCCTGGCTGTAAAACATTTCATTAAAACATTTTCTTATATTAAAGTATAAAGCACTTCTCAATATCATTATAAAAATTTTCACATTTAAAATGTAGATGTTAACTTAATAAATGGTCTATATTCAAAAATAGTGAAATGGAATATATGTTAACTTAATAAATGGTCTATATTCAAAAGTAGTGCAATGGAAACTTCCTACATTGCTATGTTCGCTTTTTAAGGACTTCAAACTCATATGAAAATCCTTTCAAGTTTATTAAAAAAATATATATTAAATTAACATATTCTTTCGAGTGACAATCTCATACCTTTGGGAGCCTGGCCAAATTTTCGTATCGTATTGTCGTAGGTTTATATATTTAAATTGTTAAATTAGTTTTGGAAATAATAATTACAATAACTACTTCCAAAGTTTGAGGTCAACGTTGCGTTCCATTGGTTTACGAGAGCCGACACTTTCACTTTAACGATTAAATTAATATTTATGTTTAAACATTAAATGAATAAAATGTTTCCATTTCAAAATATTTCCTCTTATTCAATTATGAGAGATGCGCTCAGTAGAACCGCCCTTCCAAAAAATGACAAAACGTCGTTGGCATGATCCATCCTATTGTTGACTTTTAATTAGCATCTTTTACTATTCATATATATAATTGCATTTCTTTTAATCGATAGTTACAATAATTTATTATTAATAACTTATTGCGAAAAATTGCTATAATAACAATATTATTCTATTAATTTTAATATAATAATAATATTTTATTATTATTTTGTTAATTTTAATAAAATATTGATATATTGTTTTGAAATTTTTAGAATAAATTATTAAATTGAAAAGTTTATTTTAAGTTGAATCTTGTGATTAGAAGATTTTATAAGAATGTTATCAGATATTACTTTTTGGATTTAATTGTATTAAGAAAGTCATTCAACTATGACCATTTCCATGAGAGGTAGTAGTAAGTAATTAATTTCTCATGATTTTTGAATAGTTCACTTAGCACTCATTGCATCGGGTGATGCTCATAGGGGTGAAGAAGTGGGATTGAAACTAGTGAAATGAATCACATAGTGTCACTATTGACGATATTTATTTTTTTTCTTTTAAAAAGAACATGTATGGTTTTTATATTAAAATTCAAAGTCGCTGGATTCCTATCCAGCTACAAAATCTTAGATATCTTTTCAGTTTTTCAGATTTAGAGCTTATTACAAAAATGATGCCCATAATTGCTTCAAAATTGCATTTACTAACTACTAGAGTAGTTCTAAAGTTCCTAGATATACAATAGACCTTATGGTATACCCCTAAAAGCAAAATTGTAAAACACTGCATCAAAAGAAACTTAGCGGAAATGGTTATAACCTGGGACATCAGGACAATCCTCGTTTGCTTTGTCTATGCAACATTGATATTGGTTGTTGGGCTCTCTGGTGCAAAGGTCAGCTCCAGTCTCGGTGCGCGAGTCCATTGTTTCCAGAAGGTTAATTGTTGTTCTAGTTTGCTTGCCTTTGTCCTCTTATTCCACCTACTAGTGGAGTCTTCGAACCTCGCTCCGTAGATAGGTCATCCCGTTTTCTTGCTCTATGAGCCTTCTCTCCTACAGCATCATTCTTTCTGCGATAGATTTTTCTTTGTCTCTTATATTGAATAAAAGGTTGTTTAGATTGATGTGCAGCTGGGCCACTTGGGCCTCCTACTAACTGCAAATCTGTTCCACTATTGGGGATAGGTCCGAGGGGGAGTCTAGATTCTGATTCCGAGGGTCCATTTCCTTCCTGTTGTTGAGACGATGGTTTCCAAAGTTGCCTATTCCCAAATCCCCTGTGACTGTGTTGGCGTTCCCCTCCTGAACACAAAGCAGAAGCTCTTTACCAATTTCACTCCCGAGCACCACGCAGAAGCATTTCCCGGCCTGAAATATCCCACTCCCAAATGAGGCTCTGCCTGAGTCACCTGTCTATGTGCTGGAGGAATGATTCTGATGGTGGGGTAGGCCATCCATTATCTTGTTTCACAGGATCAACATGTCATAATCTCTTGACCTGCCTTGGTCATACATTCTCCTTATAAATTTCATTTCTCTTAAAACCTTATCCCTCTCGCATGATTGTGTTTAGAACCGATTCATACTGATGATGCTCTCTGTATCCATGGTGCATGTAATTATTCCCTCCACCGGAATGATTTGACTTGTCGCGTCGTCAGCCACATGATGGTAGATTACAGCTGGGGTGAGCCAACTCCACCATATGTCATGCTGAGATGACTCGCTCTGAGTGACAATAGGGGAGTGAGAGCCGCAACATGTGCCTTGGGCATTCGAAAGCTCTTGGATCTTGCGATGGGTGCCCTTGGTCCTATTGAGGTTACTTTCCATTGTCTCTAGTGGAGGTTGTGGATCTCAATTTCTCCCCCTAGATTGAGATGACTTGGGGGTAGCCCTACTCCCTGATTTGCTTGTTTGTCTGCCATGTTGTTTAAATCCTGCTTCACATGTCAGGGAATTAGAATTTCGAAATGGATGAGAAGACTTTCTATGCAACACCAGATCCTAGGCTTGTGCTTCTTTGTACCTTTTTTCAGGGCTAGAACGTTCCCGATTGCCCAAGATGAGTTTCAATAACGTGGAGGTATCTAATGTTGTTCTTTAGAGCTAGCTCTAGCCCTATCCAGAGAGCCATTGCTTTAGCTTGATTATTTATTTTGCTCTCGATTCCCCAGGCGAACTCTATTCTACTTGTTTCTTCGGGGCTCTGCAACACCCCTTGTGCTCCTGTCGATCTAGTATTGGAGATGTTTAACTAATATTAATTGTAATATTGTATTTAAGGTTGTTCTTTGTTTCTTTTTTTTTTGTATATAAACTACTAAATTATAATTTTGTTGAAAGAAGTAGAGTGTACTAACATTGACTAAAGCGATTGTTATTCTTTGTTTTGTTGTATTATAACTGTTTTATATTTTGGAAGTTTTATGGGCATATTTTCTAGTAAATTTTACCTTAAATATGGTAAGGATGTGTTCTAATCACAAGTTTAATATTCTAAACTTTGCACAATATGAGTTCCGAGAGGGTTTTTTCAGGATGTTGTAACCACAAAAATCAACAAAAAATTTCTATTTGACAAAAAATTGTTTCGTTGAACTCCACCAAAAAAAATTCAAACGTGGAACAACTAGACAACAATTTTTTCTTTATGTTGATAATATAGTTCTTTGGTGAGATGTCCCTATGATATCGACAAGTAACTAATACTCTCAAGGATTTATTCTCTAGTATGGGTATGACTATTGACATTAACAAGAAGAATGTTATAATAATCAAATCCAAAAATATCAGTCATGATCATTCATGTATGACAACAACAACATCAAGTTACTTCATATAAATATTTTGGAATTGATCTACATCTCAATCTTAACTAGAACTATAACATGAGAAGAGGATAGATGGAGAGTAGGAAGTTTATTTCCCCCTTGAAAGAAATAATAAACCAATAGAACTCTATCGCGTGATAAAATAAATTCCTGTTTTAAATCTTCATTAATCATGTTATCTTATATGGGTGTGAAGTCTAGGGCTACAATATATCTAGAGAACCATGGAGAAAATTCAAGAAAATCCATACTCATTTTATAGCTTATAATTTTAAAATTAAAGACAATACACCATATCTTATCCTCTTCATAGAAATGGGCTTTCCCGCCAATGAGTGTATGGCCATCACTAGTTACCTTGTGTATAAGAGCAAGTTAACAACATGGAAGACAACATGGTTCCTAATATTTCCTTAAACTCTAGCCAAAGTCACGTGAAAATAAAGCAAATATGGTAGGAAAATGTCAATACTTTGCTAAATCATAGTGAAAGCAAGGAGGGGGTCATTCCATAGAGCATCAACAATGCTAAACACATTATTGCATCCAAATTTATGGATAAATTGTGGTGTGGTAACTAATTAGAGAATAGGATACAATTAATATACTATAAAAATTGATTAGATCTATCTAGTGTGTAAGATAAAATATAATCTCTCTTTTTAACTATTGTAAATACAAAAATTAATGTTTCTAAAAAAAAATGAACTATCGTGAGCTCCATAGTAAAATAGGGCATTGAAAAATTCCCAAAATATTGTGTGAAGAGATATCTTATCATTTTTGTGACACTAAGAGTGTAGAAGATGGAAATCACATTATCTTAGAATGTCCTATATGTACACAAATTGTATCACAATATCAAATTTTCATTATAAAAGTGATTTCATATCCTTTTAGCGCATTAAAAGTATGGTTCTTTATGAATACTTTTGTTCACTCCTTTTGAAAAAAAGGTAAACCAAATAGGATAATTTTTTATTGTTTTAAAAATTTAGTAAATTAAAGCTGATCTTAATAAGCATTAATAACTATAATAATCATCATATACATATTTTGTGAGAATAATGGAGAAAGTTATAGAATTGTTCATTATGAATATTTTATTATGAGTGATTATTGTCCCATTGCGATTTTTGTGTTCTAATTAGGTTTTAGAGCTTTCTTATGAGGAGTTTTTTCAAACTCCTTATTGAGGAAAATAGGAGATAGGGGGATCTTTTTTTTGAAATTTTGACTACGCATGGGACTACTTGTGTAGAGGATCAAAAAATAGATGCTTGCTATAAGTGTGCAATAGAGACTGCACATGATGCAGGAGCATTAGAGATTCCAAGTCATCAAGATTTTTGGAGATAAAAATCCAAAATGGGTAAAGGAATTATAATTCCTTAATAGTAAATATTCTTAGTTTTTTTACTTATTATACAATAGTTTTAGAAAAATCTATGGATAGGAAAGATTTTGTAGATAAGTAAAAAGCTAATTTACCTTGAAAATCATGAGAGATTTATGGAATAAATCATGAGATATTTATGGAATAAATTGTGAGAGCTTTAGGGAATAAATCATGAGTGATTTATGGATGTAGAAAAAAATACTTTTATTCCAACTTTGAATATAATCATTGTAAACCTACGGAAAATGACAAAATGACCAAATGAATGATCAATCAAGTTCATAGAGAGTGACACATGGTTTTGAGTATTTTTGTATGTATAGGTTTTGTTAACGAAATTAAGTTTCATATCTTTTGTGTATGAAGTGTCTATGTGCACGATCATTGAAGAATTCTTAAAATTTAGAATTGGTAGAATTAAGTGCCTATGTGTGTGAATTAGGTAGAGAAATATTATTGAAGATTCAATGAAATTAAATTTATTCCATGTGTTAAATGGTGGAGAGTGGTAATTTTTTTATGAAGAATCATTATTCAATGTGCTTAATAGAAAGAATGATAATGGGTGCTCATGAATTATAATTTTTTATTGAGTGTGTGTGGTGAATGATTCAGGAAATGTTGTGAAATGAATGTAAATGAAAGGATGTGTATGGAGTGGATTCATAAAATTGGTGTCAGGGTAGATTTGGTTTGATCAAGTGGTATCAATTCTGTCGCACATGCATGCACACAATTAATCTGAAGACCAAAATTTGTCTCTAACTTTGGCTCATCATTCCTTATGAGCATCACATTTGAGTGTTTCTCCTACTCCCCTCTGAGAATTTTTTTTTAAATTTGTTCTCCTCTATCTACCTCTTTATTCGTGAAAGTTTCAAAGGGATGTTCATCATCAATAACACCTGCAACCATAAACAAACCATTAGGAAAAAAATAATGGTATTCAACCTCATTTGATGTATCAATTAATATCAAATATCCACCAACATTAGTATATTCTCCATGGATTTATCCTTGCTCAGGTTCACCTTTGTGAACTTCTTCCTCACACGTAGCAGCTTTGAGTTCTTCCTTAAACCTGGGTCTGAGGTTCTACCTCTACTTCTTGTCTCGTAATATTTCAATATTCTATTTAACCCTTTTCCTCAGGCTCCACCCATACTTCTGGCTCTCCTCATTATGTTGAAGAAATTATATAAGCACTTTCATTCATGCTTTTATCTCAAGGAGTTCCCTCTCGTACTCTTCATCACTAATTTTCCTTATGACAACTGCTTTCGAACCTCTATGGCTTCCATTTGAATTATTCAAATGACTTCCCATAATAATATTCGTCTTCTCCTACTCCTTTTTTAGCTTTCTGGTACCCACTATGAACTGAAAATAAGCTTTGTAGTAATAGGTCTCCTTCTTGCTACACACGCCTCACCAAGCTATCTTATCTAAGCTTGGATCGTTGGCCATTCTTGGCCCCCTCCTCTGGAACCCATTTTTTAAGCACTCGTTTCTCTTTAAGTTTCTAAAGTCCCTCTTTTTCCTCCATAATAGTTGCAGTAGCTGTAATAATTCTCACCACATCCTCCTTCTCAGTCGCTACTACCTGTCATAAATATCCACAAACTATAAAAAACCCAAAATAAATTTACTTGTTGATTTCTTAATCACGTTCTATTATTTTTCCATACTCTTATGCAAAAGTATTCTATTGTATCCAAATATCCTACTCTAATACCACTTGATGCAAGAAAAATTGACTTTTCCTACTATGTTCACTTCCAAAAACTTGCAATCTTAAGAATAACGAGAGTGGTATTATTTTATGAAGAATCAATATTCAATGTGCTTAATGGAAAGAAAGATAATGGGTGCTAATGAATTATATTTTTATATTTAGTGTGCATGGTGAGTGCTTCACGAAATGTTTTTAAATGAATGTAAATGTGAATATGTGTATGGAGTGGATTCATGAAATTAGTGTCAAGGTAGATTTGGTGCCATCAATTGGTATCATAGCATGAGATGTGGAGACAACGTAATAATTTTACACTACGGTATGGAAAAAATAATTAGAATGAGATTAAGACAACAACATGTAAATGTATTTTGTGTGTGTTTTTTAAATTTGTTGATATTGATGAAAGGTAGCAACAATTGAGAAGGAGGATGTGGTGAGAATTCTGACATCTAGAACAATTTTGATGCAAGAAGAAGAGTGACTTCATAAGCCTAAAGAGCAAGGAGTTCTCAAAAGGGGTTCCTTAGGAGGTGGCCAAGAAAGGCCAATGGTCCATGTATGTTAACACTGAAAAATTGTACAAGAAAAAGACATTAGAAAATTTGAATCAAAAGGTACAAGTAAAGATTTACAGGGAAAATTTACATTACAGGAGCTAAAATTTTTAACTTTTCCTAAGATTAGTAGGAAAATTTTTGGACTGTGCATAGGAATCACTAACCCTTGGCAATCTTTGCAGTTTTTTCTTCGATATCCATGAAGAACACCAAGAAAATCCCTCGAATAGCTGCGCAGACCTGAGGATGTGGAAAGTCACCATCTGAGACCACTTGGCACACTTGGAGAAAAATATTCTCACTCGAGCTAGCCAAGTACAACTGCCTTGGAGCCACCTTGAGGATTAAGTGCAACACACAAAGGAATCATACCCCCACTCTTGTGTCAACATCCATCTTGTACCAAGAGAGGGAGGGAAAATTTGAAATTTTTCTATAAAAACCAACCATGGGAAGAGAAATGGGAGACACATTGTTATGCTGGCCAAATTTCTCCTCGGCAAACCAGGTTGCGTTGTCCAACAACAAGAGGATTGGAGGGGTTTAGTTGTCAGCCATCCAGCACCTGAATCCAAGAGAGAAGAGCTCACTGCATGTCCATCGATCTCCCACCCTTTGAGAGGGAAGAGAGGCTTACTAGAAGCTTGAGGGGAAGAGACCCCCTTGCCTTGGATATTGGAGCTCCAAAGCTCGAAGGATGCACTACGAGAGATTTAAAATTATATCTTCTACTAACACCAGCACCTAATAAAAGGAGAGAGCTCTCGATTGTTGAGTTATTACTGTGTTTTCTCTATTGAGGGTGTTTATTGTGCATGTTTTTTTTTTTGTTTCTTTGTTTATGTATCATTCTATGTCTCCATTTAACTTAGCTTATTACATGATGAACTTGTTCAACTAACTTTTGACAATCCAATTGTACTTGTGACTTTCTTGTAGGAAAGCATCCTCCCTAGTAAGCACAGTGTATTTCATTCGCCCATGCGCCAAATACACTACAACAAGAATGACGAATCCACTATATTCTTTCTTTTGAGCTAATGGTTGTTGATGCAAGGTCCTCTCTCCTGCTCAGACTTGATGGAAAACCACTCCTGCTTCCTCTCAACACTTTTCAATCACCCTTAGTGAGAAATTTGGCTCAAAGAAAGTGGATTTTTTCAGTCTCTGCCATTCGCACGCATTCTGTTTAGACAGACGCATGGTATTTGCGCCTGCAGGAAGAGAAGCAGCGTGGTAGGAAGTAAGCCCAATTTTCGTTTTTTTTTCTCAAAATTTTGCAGTTGTAAGGTGTTGGCAACCCATAAGAAATTTTCCATCACTATGCTGTAGTATTTCATGACTAGTTAGGATACTTTTTGCTAGAGTTTATCCTAGCAACTAAGCTGTTTTAATTTTATCTTTTTTATCATTGAAAATCACACATAGTTTAAGTAGGAGAAAGTACGTGGCCCTCAATTCACATATGCTATCTGAAGAAACAATTCTCACACATATAGTAACTAGTAGAAATGTAAGTGGCCCATACATCCATAAATATTTAGTTAATTCTTGTTTTTCATTTTTTGCATTGGATTAGTTAATTTTTTCATTAGGAATTGGGACCAAGACCAAACTGTCAAAAAGAAAGCAAGTAATCTCTGCCACCCTTGCACCTCATGGTGAGCCTGGGTATGCATATGAATGATTTCTGAAGATAATTTTCCATCTCCGTATAGTGCAAAACTTATTCTCACTAGGCAAGGTGTAAGCGGCTCATAATCCGCACATCGTTTATTTTTGCAAGGAACAATCACACATAGTGTAATTATAAAAGGATTGTAAAGGATCACTGCATATACACATCTCATATCACTTGTTATTGTGCACTCCAAAGAACACATG